>JAEIJG010001324.1:0-11765 GCA_037289395.1 Beauveria scarabaeidicola
CTCTTAATTAGACCTACTTTAATTATTTTATATATACACACTAACCCTTAGAGGGATAATAACCTTTTATTATATTATAGACTATAGAAGCTCTTATATATAGCACCTTATTATTATGGGTTTTCTGGTGGTTCTCCCTATCTATCACAATAATAATCTTTTATTATATTATAGACTATAGAAGCTCTTATATATAGTACCCTATTACTATAGGTTTTCTAGTGGTTCTCCCTATCTATTATAGTACTAAATTTATATAGATAAGAATATACTCTTAACTTTAATTATAAAAATATATTAATTTATATAAGTTATAAGTATTTAAACTTTTATATAAAAAACGAGTATATAGGCTTTTAGGTGGAGCGTACGAAACTTTTGTTAACCCACTATATACGGGGTTAATGGCTAACAGGAGAACTGATATTTAAAATTGATATTGATTAACTGGCCTCTGTTTTGAATAAATGGCCTCTGTTTTGAACAAACGTCTTCTAACAAATATCGTCACTTAGCGCTAAACTTAGCGAGTGGTTACGAATTTTTAACTAATCAGAGACGAGCGGGGCACGGAGTAATAATAGTCCGCTGTTAAGGCGGTACGGATCAACAGCTCTGGTGACTTCGGCGCCGGAAAAGTGGGTACTCGTACCTCGGCTACATTATTTCAAGGGGTGTATTGTATAGCTACATAGCGCCCATCAATGGGTCAGCATCTCATTTAGGTCACCGATCTATGGTCTAAGGGAAATTAATCGGCAATAGCGTCATTTGGACTTTTATTGTCTGCGAAGCACAACATTGACCTTGCTCAATTTGATGGTTTAACAGCACAGCGGTCGACAACCTTAGTACAAAGCGAGACAGTGTCAACAGACTGTCACGCCTCTTCACAAGATTCCTTATCCTTATTCAATATCATTATAACAACGTATGTGGACTCGTGTATCAACTAGCGATAATCCCCATCACCGCCAAACTCCTCATCACCGACAAACTCCTCATCACCGCCGCCCTGATTGTTGAGATACTCCTCATCACTACCGCCCTAATTGCTGAGATACTCCTCATCACCGCCAAAAGACCCATCACCGCAGCCCTGATTGTTAAGATAATCCTCATCATTGCCATATTGATCGATGCCATCACCGCCGCCCTGATTGTTGAGATAGTCGTCATCATTGCCAAACTGACCGTTGGCATCACTGCCAATCTGATTGTTGATATCATCGCTAGCCTGATCGTTGGCATCACACTCATCCTGATCGTTGGCAACACTGTCAATCTGATCGTTAGGCGGCCTTTCATTTCCATCGTTAGGCGGCATCTCATTTCCACCGCTGATAGGAGGATAGTTTCCATCGTTAGGCGGCATCTCATTTCCACCGTTGATAGGAGGATAGTTTCCATCGTTAGGCGGCATCTCATTTCCACAGCTGATAGGAGGGTTGTTATCATTGACAGGAGGGTTGTTTCCATTGATAGGAGGGTTGTTATCATTGACAGGAGGGTTGTTCTGATTGATAGGAGGGTTGTTCTGATTGACAGGAGGGTTATTATCATTGACAGGAGGGTTGTTCTCATTGACAGGAGGGTTGTTTCCATTGATAGGAGGGTTGTTATCATTGACAGGAGGGTTGTTCTGATTGACAGGAGGGTTGTTTCCATTGATAGGAGGGTTGTTATCATTGACAGGAGGGTTGTTCTGATTGACAGGAGGGTTGTTCTCATTGACAGGAGGGTTGTTCTCATTGACAGGAGGGTTTTTTCCATTGTTTGGCGGCTGCTTCCCCACACCAGCCTCGGTGCCGCATCCTGCAGAAACATCTTGAGCAAACAGCGCATAGCTGTCGGCGTTTTGTAAAGCCTGGTCTGTTGTAAGGCCAAGGCAACCGTCCTTGCCATAGATGACATCTCTCGTCCACGTTGTTGCATGAGACATTTCGTGCACAAACAAATCGCCCAGTTTAGACAGGTTCTGTTGGCACTGGCCCTGGTCCTGACGGCGCTGGTTACCACCCCTATCCCCATACATGGTAAAGGCACTACGGCAAAGCTGAATTGAGCTCCCACCGCCTGGTAGGTTCGTTGCTATTGCCGCCAGCTCCATGTTGCCGGTCTGCGGAAGAGTGCATCGCTCATTCGGGGTGCACCTAACACTGACCGGTTGGTTCCCATTCTTGTCGCAGCCAGTAGCAATCTTGGCAAAGAATTGTGCCACTTTATCGCGGGTGTTGGAATCTTGTGTCTTGAAGTATTGCTCGAAAGGTGCTGACCCGTCTTTGGCGGCCTTCTCGGCGCTCTTTGCTCGTTTGACGCATTGCGCGAGGGCTGTATCAACCTGTTGCTGGTGATTGGTACAGCTCCCCTCTAGTTCAGCGCGGGCAACCTTGGAGGATCCGTCATCGTCAATCACACATCCGGTGCCGTTGACAAGGCCAAGACCTGCAAGACTCTCGAAGGTCTGGCTGATGCTTGGCCCTTCTCTTTCTCTGGCTTCGAGACTGAACGAAGGACCGCCGATTGATAAGGCCATGACTGCGGCCGGGTGTAAAGCAGTAATGAGTTTCATTTTGGTTCTGGATAATCTTTTTGCGTCTGTTTATTGTTGAAGTAACAGCTGCAATTGATGTAGGAATAGATGACCGTGATGTGCTGAGGACCGATATAGAAGCAGGCAAACCTCGAGGGCCTTTATATATTCGTAGCAAGGCACAATTTACATGAAGCTGAGTATTTTCAGCTGTCCCCATAAACCCACGTCGATAAATTCGATTGCAACATGTATATTGAAGAGCATTCAGTACTTACATCTTTCAAAGTCAATGCCATTCAAAACATCATGCCGAGATGTTTCAGAATATCATACGAGGCGACCCCGCCGGCGGGACACGCGGTGTAATTAAGGATCTTGATAGTGTTCAGATTCTGCATGCTTCTGTTTAATCGCCGCTGTCAGGTACCAGGCAACGGGTGAACATTACTCCATTGATTCTTGACTTACAGCTAGTTAATGAGATAATAATAGAACGTCGACTGAATTGCTTGGGAATTTGTCCTGAAAAGGCTTAGGGACTACGTTTTTGTGGCCGTGTACCTATACGTCCTCATCAGACACTAATAAAGTAAGTATAAGCACACATACGCAATCATCTAAATAAAAAGAATGTATCTGGTTATCAACTTGCTCAGTGTAATACAAAGTTTCAGCCAATTAGCCGCTGCCCTGAATAATAATACTAAGCTAAAAGCGATTGAAGAGAGGCGCCTTATTTATTGGACTTGCTGAACCAGCTGATAACCCGTCTGCTATGCCCCTGGTTTGTTTAGGACTAAGTTAAGGACGCATGAGCTGCGATTTATAAGATATAATAAACAACAACTTGGAAACATTTTGCATGAAAAAAGTGGATGGTGGAGACTTGCTACATGTACTTCGTATGGTTGAGACGACGGGTCCACGCGCGCATCACGCTCCCCCGAGTGTCTCGGGTTGAGGCCCGAAGTATACATTTCCAAGAGCATTGCGGCTCAAGCACCAGCAATCCGGGAGGCTTATCGAGTACTCTTGGCTGCACTCCTGCCAAGGGGAAGGTGAGGTGGCAGCCGCGCCGCCGTCAATGTCCATGTAAGACATGAAGGCCGTGATTTTGTCAATGCATATTTACGGAGCATGTATGTGAGAGACTAGCACTTTAACTAATGAGAGAAAGATATCGGCAGGCTGGCACAGTGCTTGTTGGCCCGGCTGCAAGGTCCTCCGTTCCATGCCCGACCGTGCTATCATTGCTGGAAGCCTCGGAAGAAGGCTCGTAGTAGAAGAATCGTCTATCCTATTCGACGTTATAGTAATTTATCTTAGGTCTTCCTTTCATCCCTCATACTATTGATCTTAGGTCATGTCATGCAGTTTGCACCCCGGGCGTTCTGTTGCGCCCTACGCCGATCGTCTCCACCAGTTTCTTGCATTGGTTCAAAGGCTAACTTATGCATTACAGTCCTCCCCTTGAAATAATGTTAGCGTGATACCTGTGCCCACATAGTGCAGCCAATTAACTATGCAGGAATAAGGGGTCACGTTATCTACCACGATACGGTAGCGTTCAGCCTACGAGATGGCTTCCACCAACGGTGGCGTTCTTATGTAACTTCTCCGAGATTAGAAGGCCACTAGAATAACAACACCTAGGCCAACAGAGGCAGGGTATAGGGGTTTTTACTTAGAATTCTAGGGTTTTACCCTGTATCTTAGGCAGCACATATACTATAGAGGGACTAGAAGGCTCTACGAGCCACTTAGTGTAAATAAATGAATGAATAGTAGTACATCTACGAGGCATGCTATAGATTAAGGTAAGAATTTCCTCCTCTAAAATGCTCTCCTAGGCTTCTTAAATTACTACCTATAATCTTTTACGTGAGCCTTTGATTTGATTTAAGGTTACGAATTTTTAACTAATCAGAGACGAGCGGGGCACGGAGTAATAATAGTCCGCTGTTAAGGCGGAACGGATCAACAGCTCCACCTTTCCGGCGCTGAAGCTACATTATTTCAAGAGGTGTATTGTACAGCGCCATACGGGCACTTCTCGTCAACGTGGAACACGAACATTAAGAGGTAAGTTGCTGGGGCTGGGGTCTTGGGACATCCACCAACAGTGCCAGCCATGGAAGCGCTGTAGCCTGTTGGTGAGTCGTGACTGTCCACTGTCGTGGACAGAGGTGTGGTGGATTTTCTTGGTAAGGTGAAATCGCTTCCGGGTGGCGGTAAGAGTTTGCACCTGGAGTTCAGGCGCTATCTGGAGACAACGGAAACAGCAGCGCTTCCAGGTCAAGAGAGATATAAAAATAGCGAATTCACCACACAATTCACAACTCTCAGTGCACAATACATTGTAGAAGTCGACTAGAGAGACGCTGTCCGCAAGTCGTGTTCGTAGCAGGGCGTAGAAGAGGTTGAGTCCATGTGGAACCACCATCTGATACTGATACGAAGAATCGACCGACTCTCTCGATCGAAGGCTCGTCTGCCGAAGCTTGAATAGGGATTGCATGTCCAGACGGAATAGCACATCGTACCAGAGCTCTAGGGGCAGCCTGTTGAGGGACCCAAGCCCTCTGTCTGCCCTTTTCCGGAATGGTGTTGCTATTGACGGACGAATATTAGTGCGCTCACGAGCCGAGAACCAGATCACTGCAAGGCCGTAGTCTTTGCGATGGTAGGCGGCAGTCTGATAAATAGCGTCGGCTTGTTCTTCGCAAAAGTGGTAGTCGGCGGCGGAGTGGTATCCGGGAAGCATACCAGCGGCCATCGTCGACGTATTTCGTGCGCGCACAGTTTGGCAGACTTTCGTTAGCGGTCAAACTTTTAAAATTACACCTAGCTACATGTCTCGTCAAAATCGACTCTATAGATGCAGCCGTGGCTCAGAACCTGGACAACATGGGCATTAGATTTCTGCTGACGGCCCTATAGAAGGGGGAGGGGGCAAAGGAGGTGAGGCTCAGTTTGAATACACTCACAAGACATTCGATATCGGCGGGAGCGCGTTTAGTGCTGTGCTGAGATGCAAACAATTCGTACAGCGCAAGGTCGAAACTGGCTATTGCCGCGGAATGTAGCCGCAACGGTCTAGGAGGAATAACGTACTTGGGCGAGTCCTCGATGCTTCGTACCCACACATGAAGGGTAGCATACTGGCAGGCTACATACCAAACTTGGGTGGGATGGCGGACATGACAGCAAGGGACAGAGATAACCTGACCATCGACCCTTTGATATGGGGAAACTGTCGTGGAACCACCAATTGTTGGTGGATTTATCAGGCCTTATATTCACAGGAACCGCGGCGGTCAATACGCCCGGGCGCGCCTTAAAAAACTGCGCGCCCTGCTGACTAACTTAACGGGTGGCTCGGCTCGGCTGCGCTGTGGTTACACATACATAACCTGTCCCAGATCCACCAAGTTGACCTGTCCGAGTTTGACTTTACCTGACGGGGTCTGACCTTCAAGTTACCTTCTAGCTGCCCTCCGGAGTTAGCTCTCCCACGGCCGCAACCGACTGTCCGGCGCCGAGAATGGTCGTGTCGTCTCGGATGCTCCGCAGGTCCATGTTCGGCCCCCAATCAGCGACCAACTGGCCCCCGGACAGCGTCCCCATCACCTCGTCCGTTTTCAACTTCAACCGGTCTGCAGCTCGTTGAAACTCGAGGGTCCGCACAGTCTTCGCCGTTGTGGATGGACTGTCTCGTAAGTCGTCCGTCCATCGTACCGTCGGTGTGGCCAATGGCTTTGTTCCGATGCCCTTCCCCGTACGCCATCCAGTTGATCATGGGTCGCGCGACCACCGTGAACCGGTCGACAGACAGCCACTGCGCGTGCTGCTCCGAGAAACCACTCCCTCCATCTTCTCCACCGGAATGTCGTCCACGTCCAGCGGCATGTCGCTGAACAAGTCTTCCAAGAAGAACAGTCGGAAACATCCACAGCATCGCCGCCACCGTTGCCATCCACTCTACTGCTTCGCTGCTTCTCTCGGAACACATGGCCCATGTCGCATAGCAGGCCCCATTGCTCATCCGTAAACCGCGTCGCGAGCCTGGTTCGTGCTTCTTCTTTCCCGAGCCTATGCCCGCCAGCAGAAGCAAAGATATCGCTGACACACGATGCTGTATTTTGACAGCGTGCCGGGGTCGCTGCTCATCCTCAACGATATCGGATTGCTCTTGCCGTCTTCGATCCCGTGGAGCCGCTGTAGGATCGGCTTGGGCACGGCGTGTATCCGTGGCGAGCATCGCTTGACTTGCCGCTTGATGCTGTCGCATAGCATCACAAGCTCTTCTCTCTGCTTGACATCTTCCCCTAGTGCTTCTTCTGCCAATCCATCTATGGCTTTGGCGTTGATCCATCTCGTGGCCGCGAAAATAACAGCGCGGTCCCTGACGAATTCATTGTCGTGGTCCGCGCCCCATTTGAGCCTCACCCGCGCGGCGCTACTGCTCGTCGGATTCTCGTAGTCGCTTTGCGCCTCTCCGTACGATCTGCTCGACCATGCTCGGGTCTCTCTCGTTGCCTGCTTCATCTCGTTCGTCGGCCGCCGCGTCGTACCCTCGGCTGCCCACGGTCCAGTAGCGTGCATAGTTTCTCATCATCCTTGTCCAGACCTGAACTTGAGTATAACGACCACCCTCCAGCATGTGTGCTGCACTTGTCCAGTGAGCATTGGCTACTTTCTCGGACTTTGTGAGAAACGGGCACGCTCGGCACTTGAACCCTCCTTTGACCGGGATTATCTGTACACACATCTCTATCCAACCCACCTAGCAACGTATACGAAGTAAACGTCAAATTCCTATTCCCTAGTTACCCAGTATCGGGAGAATGCCACCCATAAAAGTCTGTAAATATACTTCTTGCCACTTCTCATCTGTTGACTCATGCTGCTTCCTGCAATGCGTATTGATAATTTTCCGGCTCACTGTCATCTAGTTACCAACGTCTTCATGCAACCAGCCGCAAAGTATCCTTGGAAAACCCGCGTTATTGTTGCCGTCATAAGAATGTAGGCTTTTCGCTTGCTTTCGCTTGGGTTCTCTGTTAGACCACAGAATAACCATAGAATGGCCAGTTCTGACTAAGCAGGTGTAAGTGCTATACGTGGCCCGTACACAGCTATAAGTAGCCAGAATCAAGCCAGTACTAGCTGAATCAAGCCTTTACATCACCACCATTTATCACCTTCTTAAGTGTAACATTCTCGCTCTCGGCAACCTGACTCGCAACTTGGCGCTAACAAAGTTCAGCAGGGTTATGGATAGACCAGCTGGCTGTACAATATGTTCGTCTGTTCTTGTGCCGCATCTCCCCCCCCCCCACAGAAGTGGGCGCTAGTTAAAAAAGATTATAGGAGAGAAAAGGGGGGTAAAAGTAATAAAAGAGTAATAGGTATTATTTAACTAGCGCTCTCTATGTAGAAAAAGCTCACCTTAAGTCCCTTAGTACCTTGGATACCCTCTGTTAGCTATACTAACTCTGTAAGATATAAAGTGTATTAGGCGTAATAAAAACTCCTTTATAACTCCCTTATAAGCTCTTATAATAGCCTCATGTAATAGAAGCCTTATTAGGCGCTATATATACTAATGACGTTATTCCGCTCTAACGTAGTATAAATGACGATATGACGCTAAGAAGAGCTAAGAAACGTGGAGTAAAGTGGATTGGCACAAAAGAAGACGAACATGTTACATAGTGTAGTTATGCATGAATAGGGAGATTTGCAGCTTGGCAGCGTGCAATCTACTCGCGTCGGCGCTGTTGTAGGTTGCAAGCTGCCATTGTGCTCCTCAGCGAGGCAGAATGCCGAAGAAGGAAGTTTCTGGAGGAATTCTGCTCTCGATCTCTTTTTTTTTTTTTTTGTGCTTTCTTGTTTCTGGAATTTATTTATTTGGGTATTTAATTTGTTTTTATAGTTTTAATCGCTTCTTCGGTCCTGCATCTCGGGTTTCTCTGCATGCCTCCATGGTGTTCCTAATTAACTCGGGCGAGTATATTTCCACTATAGGGTCCGCCAAATCGCCCGACACACAAATGTCGAAACGAATATATGTAGGGGGGTCTAAAGCACAATCTCCCGTGAACGTGGCCAACATTAAATTCACGTTTTTGTATGACAACAAATTTCGATCACGGTGGGGCTGCGTTCAAGCATTTGGACTTTGTGCGGGGTGATCCTGTGATTAAGGGAGCGAGATATGAAGGTTGTTTCTATGAAACACACCGTGGTTCGGTGCTGTAATTAACATAAAGTGCGTCCAAGTCTTTTCAAGTTTGAAGTGTATTAACAAGCCACGATGGTGCGGTCCACTCGTTCGGAAAGGCCGACCTCTGCATAACAACCCATGAGAAGGTAGGAAATGAGCAGGCTATTGGCGTTCCACTCGGGGTAGAAATTAGCTTTCGCCATATTTGCTGGCCTAGAGGTATTGATATAGGTTCAGCGATGGAAAGATGGTCATATGTACGACGATGACTCTATATAGTAGATGGATGCTGCCGCCAGGAATTGCATCAGTCACATTCCTTTCCTCCCTGTGGTGTCTGTATTTGAATTTAGATTGCCTTACGTTCCTTTTTTTTCGGACCGGATTTCCTATTCTTCTTCACATATTCTCTCATTGATCCTTTTCTGAAATTATGCATTTATCAACACTTCTCAGCCTTACAGCGGCTGGCGCGCTGGTCGCCTCGATGCCTTACAACGAGGCCAATCAGTGAGTGATACATCTCGACTCGTTTGGTCGAGTATGACGCCAGAGTCCAGACAGCTAACGGGGAGTGCAAAAGGATTGTTGACAATCAGGGCCCTGGAATGTTGGCCGCCGATACAAAGGGACCTCAGGATTTGGCAAAAGAAGAGAACCTTCTATACGATCTGCTCATCAAGTATCGCAAGGACCTGAAGCTGCCGAATCCAGAAATTCCGCGCTCTCCCAGCCTCGACACGGTCGCTAAGACGCACGCCAATAATCCTTTCTTTGATAGCCCCGGCGCGACTTGCAACCCGCACTCTTGGCCTGCAAAGAAAGAAGCAAAATGGAAGTCTTGCTGTTTCAACCTATCCATGTCCAAGACCCATCCATGCATGTGGGACAAGCCTCGCGAACTCACGACTTACCAAGGAAACGGTTACGAGGTGTATTATGGTGGGAACCCCGAGGTGTATACCAGTGAAGTCACCGCCGAGGCATGTCTCAAGGGGTTTCAGAATAGCGAGGGTCACAATGCTGTATTGATCAACAAAGGAATGTGGGCGAAAAGATGGGGGGCCGTCGGGGTTGGTATGGCAAAAGGGCAATGCGCTATCTGGTTTGGTCACGAGGAGGACACTGCGACATCGCCAGGCAGTCAGACGGCGCCAGGCAGTCTGGAAACTCCAAGCAGTCAGACGGCGCCAGGCAGTCTGGAAACTCCCGGCAGTCAGGAACCTCCAGGCAGTCAGACGGCGCCAGACAGTCTAGAAACTCCAGGCAGTCAGACGGCGCCCGACAGTCTAGAAACTCCAGGCAGTCAGACGGCGCCCGACAGTCTAGAAACTCCATGCAGTCAGACGGCGCCAGGCAGTCTGGAAACTTCAGGCAGTCAGACGGCGCCCGACAGTCAGGAAACTTCAGGCAGTCAGACGGCGCCCGGCAGTCTGGAAACTTCGGACAGTCAGACGGCGCCCGGCAGTCTAGAAACTTCGGACAGTCTGGAAACTGCATGTAGTCAGACGGCGCCCGGCAGTCTGGAAACTTCGGGCAGTCAGACGGCACCCGGCAGTCTGGAAACTTCGGACAGTCAGACGACAGAAACTTCAGACAGTCTGGAAACTGCATGCAGTCAGACGGCGCCAGGCAGTCTGGAAACTCCAGGCAATCAGACTGCGCCAGGCAATCAGACTGCGCCAGGCAATCAGACTGCGCCGGGCAATCAGACTGCGCCGGGCAATCAGACTGCGCCGGGCAATCAGACTGCGCCGGGCAATCAGACTGCGCCGGGCAATGAGACTGCGCCAGGCAATCAGACGGCGCCAGGCAGTCTGGAAACTCCAGGTGCTCCGGAACAGCAAGTCGGTCATGAAAAGCCGAATAACCCGGGTCCGGCCTGCAACCCCACGCCGACTTCGATCCCGACTCTGACTCCGACTCCGACTCCGACTCCAAGCGCAGATCCAACTCCCGACAATGACTCTCGTGTGGCCAAAATCTGGGCCCAGTGCGGCGGCAGAACTTGGACCGGTCCAACTGCTTGTGCCGAGGGTCTTGTCTGTAAGAAGTTGGGGGCTTGGTACTCCCAATGCAAGCCTGCGGCTTAAACTTGGTTGGTTTGGCAGAAGCGCAGATAAGAAACCGGGTGAGAATAAAGCACGGACTCTCTTTACCTTCATTTAATGTATTTCTAAAATCTTTCTATTTTCTTAAAAAAATCTTGCTGCAATGCCTTATTGTTTACCGTTCTTTCCTTGCGTGTATGTCCTATAGCTGCCAGTTCCGCCGTGTACGGATTCTGTTCATCCGTGTTCCAATGGTGACGCAATAACTAGCCATGACCTCGCCGGGACTGTTGATGGTTGACCCCGCCGGGACTGTTGATGGTTGACCTCGCCAGGACTGTTGATGGTTGTGTCACGTACAACACCTCCCATTCCCACCGTGTCACCTTTTCGTGAAGAGGCAGTGGCGATGATGATGCCATTTACGTCGATTGGTGCCCTGTCCGTTTCGACATGATGATAATGCTCGCCCACTATTTACGGGTATATGATCACTCCAGGGTGGTGTGGATTGTCTCCAGGCGTTCTGCGTTGGTCCTTGCCATTGACATGGCGATTCGTTTCGCTTTGTATTTCGGCCTGTTCAGCATTCTCTTTAGCTATTGACCCGTCTTCCCTCTTCAATGGCGGCGTTTTGTCCACCATGGTATCCTTACCCGGTAGGAGGTACCAGGCCGCCTTGCAGATATTGGCATCTTCTGCTAGGAATACCTCGTAGGATGATCGGTACCTATGTACACACTTGAAGTAGTCTTTATTCTTCTCACGGGAAAATATGTAATGTAGGCTTTGAAGAATACTTTTTCCATCAAGAGCGATCTAGATTTGATTCGGCACAGGTACCGTGCCTCATGGCTGTGATGATGGGGCATCACCAACTGCGAGCGCCCGGGAGCTAATCGGAAATCGAAAGTCGGGCCAGTGACACACTGATACTTGGGGGCGATCG
>JAEIJG010001325.1:0-11814 GCA_037289395.1 Beauveria scarabaeidicola
CTGACAAGTTGTTTGTTTGGCCTCGCTTTTTTTTTATATCTTTTTTTTTTATCTTTTCAATCTTATTCACACCGTCAGTGTTGCACTCGGTGCTGCAACCGTTGACACCCATTCGTGACACAACTGACAGCCTCCTGGGCTTGTATTGATATCTTGTACTCTGTAGGCTACTTGTGGTTTTTTTTTTTTTTTCCCGTGTTCCTCCTGTGACGTAAGCTTCGACGGCTCACGTACCAGTGTACCACGCTTGTACCTCGCCCATGCTTGGGCCACCCGCCCATCACGTCATAGTGTCCCAGCCAGCCAGGTCCAGAACGTCTAGAACCTGACTCGGCGTGATTGTTCTTTTTCAACACGAAATTCCCTTTTTAATGCTGACACTTTGAGTACGAGTATATAAAAATCTAGGGTGGCAACCACCCATTACTAATATGATACCATTCCTTCCACACCCCAAATGGGAATTAGTGATTAGTTACCTTTTTGGCGGGCCTGAATGAATCTTGCTTTTGAAGCCTTGCCTTGCCTTGCCTTGCCTTGCCTTGCTTGAAAGCGGCCCCTGTCCTGTTTTGTTCCGTGTAAGAGCCCTTGCCCAATGCCTGCCAATGAATCCAATGAATAGCCGCCAAGCCAACATTCCTCAGCCGAACCTGGCCATACATCGCACAAGAACCTCTCATAATGTGACCACAACCCCGAAAATCCTGGCAGACGAGCCTCACACAAAGTAAAATCTCCTGTAACAAAAACTCGGCGTTCGCAATCGACCACTTCTTTGCCAATGAAATGCGATAGATATCCTGCTTTTCTCACCCGCCCGATTCACGAAAAAGACGCTCCCCGTGGCACACCCATCAACTCGATTCTTGGGCCCTTTGCTGTCAGCCTGTCATTCGTGTACGGAGAGAGAAAAAACAAAGGTATCGATGCCTGATACACGCAGCCTAGGTCATGCATGTAAAGCTCGCGTGTGACTCGTTCCCCCACCATCAATCTCGGGGGGACATGTAAAAAAAAAAAAATAAAAAACGCAGCCGCAACTGTCATGCAAAGCACCGCCGGCCAGCCAGCCACGGTTGGGCCTGAAAGGCTGAGAACAAGGGATCGTAGGGCCTGATCGCTCCGTGTGCCGCTTCTCGAAAGCGGAGCGCGGGTTCTGCCAAACGGCTTTGATTCTCGCGTGGCTCTTGCATCCTGCAGGAGAACAAGCTGCTTGCTGCCGTTGCCAATGTCACCAGCTGGAGTGGAACAATGAATAGTGCGAAAGCTCTGCAGTTTCCATTTTGGACAACGCAGCGCGACGAGATACCGGGGGCTACATAGAGCAGCTGTTGTATAATGTATTATGATGGGATGGTGTAGTCTTGTCTTGACCACCCACCTGCAACCTTCTTTCACTTTTGGCAGAGCGTAATGAGGAAGGCTGACAAGACGACGTCACTGTTGCACCCACCACCGTTCTGTCCGGCCGCAAGGCCCAGACTCTTCCATTTTGGAGAGCCGCAGATGTACGAATAGAATCATCATATTCAATAAATATGCAATGGCAGTCAGGTGCTACATTGGCTGTTTCTTCTGGCACCAAGATGTGGCAATACCGTATTGGTTGTGTGGAGAGGACTTTCAAAGACAAAAAAGGTCGTGGTTTTAAAAGGACCCTTGATCGTCGCAGTACGGGCATTGCTCTGCACCTCGTCCATCTTGGGACGTTTGATCCGCTCCCTGGACCGTTCTCCGTGTTCCATCTGGGGAAAGCTGAATAGATTCTCTTTTTTTTTTTCCCTTATTATTTACCTTGCCACCGGCTATCCCATCCCATCCCATCCCATCTGTACTCACGCCCCGCCCTGCCCGTTACAAAGTAACAACTCACACACTGGCACTGCAAGCTCGCACCTCGGCGACTATAAATTTCAAATAATAAAAGGTACATATGCATATACTTGCCAGTCCCTGATTGTCGATCAAAAGCTCTAGAATCTGGTTCGAAAGATGGCCTCATTCGCTTAATCCACTTGGTCCTCCTTTGCCCCCCCTTTCCAAGTACTTGATTCCTTGTTTTGACCCTGCATCTTTTGGCCGGCTGCACCCAGCCAACCACGCGACCGCATGTCTCCCTGCCCAATCTATCATTTCTCAGTTTTTTGAGTTTGAATCTTCCGGATACATCCAATTCTCGAATGATTGACAGGGACTATCAAGTAAAGGGCCGAGACAAGATGGGTGACAAGGTGTATTTACTCCTTATCATGGACAAGTGGTTGGATGAGGGACATGGGAAAGAGCAGATAGACATCCAACAAGCGCTTATTAGCTGAACAATGGTACTTTTGCATTTCATAATGCCGAGCTTATCAGATCGGACTTGACTCCTTCTGTCGGCTTGAGCTTTTCAAGCGCAAACCATGCTGTAACTATTAATGAGTGTTGGGCACACGCAGCATACACTCATCTCTCGCTTCACTTGAACCAGCAACACAAATATTACTCACATATTATTGCATCTCATAAGCTCTCTGCGGAGGAGTCAAAAGTCAGCACGTGCAGCCATCATCCGAGCAGCGAGCGACGACACCCTTCAGCAAGCCTTGACCTCAGTCTCCGCAGATTAGGTGTGCTTGTCAATGGATAAATTTGTCTACTTGCAGGTCTGATGAGTGGGCGTTTTTCTTTCCGTGTGGTCTCACAAACAGTCATCCCATGACCCAGATGCCAACCCTTTTGCCTGGACATTGCCCACCACCATCATTATCAGCCCACTGGTGCGGCGGAGTGCGCGTCCCGCTGTCCAGAGCCTGAAGCGCATCACTCGCCGTGTCTACCAAGCAAGTACATACTTTTAAATTCCCATGTTCCAAATCCAGCAGAGTAGTCCGTATATGATGCCTCTCTAAAGAAAAGAAGAATCCTCTTGGTAGAGACTGTGCTTTTGCACGTCGTCGTCGGTAACAGGACTAAACCCCCGCAAAACCGTTGGGTGGAACTGATCCCCGACCTCGGTGGTGCAACGCCGCGCTCTGGCCCGCCAGACCGCGGGAAGACTTTGCAAAAGGCGCCGACGTCAGTCTCTTGATGAAACTCTTCTCTGTACTACAGTCTTGAGAATTCAAAAAAACTAGCCAAATTTCAATCTAGTCCGATTTGTCAAGGAAGACGCAAGCAGCATGTCTCAACCCGGCCCCGAAGCATCGGCCGAAGAGCGCCGACAGGCCCGGAAGCCCATCCCCAAGCCCGTTCCGGCCTACTTGCCCACCGCCGGATCGCCGCTGACAGTCGACAAGACGGCCTACGAAACGATCCAGGCCGCCGACCGTGTCCTCCTTGAAGAGTTTACCATTCCCATCCGCTCCGGCAGAGCCTGGGAAGTGCCCCAAGGCTGCGTCGTGCGCATCACCACGCCCAAAGGGCCCCAAGTCGGTACGTCCGTCCCCTTCCCCCCCCCCCCCCCTCCCAAATCCCTTTGATTTTCTGCCTGCCAAATAAAAGGTCATCATTCTCATCCTGTGCCCGTGCCCCTCCCCCGTCCCTCCCAGGCGACCTCAATATCTGGAACCGGCACAACCCGCGCGAGCGCTTCTGGGCCTCCCGCACGCGGCAGCTACACGCCTCGCACGTCTCGACTTACGACCGCCTGTGGTCCTGCCTGCCGTACATGCGGCCCCTCGCCACCATCCTTCACGACACCCTGTCGTGGTACGGCGCCGACGAGCACGGCGGGCGCGCGCACGACCTGCTGGGCACGCGCTGCGACCCCTACGTCAACGCGGTGCTGTCGTCGGGCGCGCAGTACGACTTTCACTGCCATTCCAACCTCACGCGCGCCGTCGCTCCGTTTGGCCTCGCCGAGACCGACGTCCACGACGTGCTCAACATCTTTCAGGTCACGGGGCTGGATGCTCAGGGGCGGTACTTCATGAGCCCGTCGCCCGCACAAAAGGGGGATGCGCTCGAGTTTCTGGCCGAGCAGCATCTTCTCATGGCGTTGAGTAAGTAGGGCCCCTTTTTTTTTTTTTTTTTTTCCAGATTTTTCGATTCCTCGGAAGCTATTGTAGCCTCTCCGGAGCCGTGTACTGTTCGTCGAGCTAACTCTGTATAGGTACTTGCCCTGGCGGTGACTTGTCGGCTTGGGGTTTTGGCAGTGATAATGAACAGGAAATGATCAAGTGCTGTCGTCCACTCCATGTACAGGTTTACAGACTCGAGGACGAAGCGCTCCTGCAAAGAGTTGGCTGGAAGCCTGCTACAGTATCTCCATACAAGGGAATGCACGGCGTCTTTTCGCCCATCGGAGAGCCCAGTCAACGCAAGTAGATAGGTATGCAGTTGTGTATCAAAATTAGTCACAGAAGACGATGCACAGCTTCCAATGGATCGCCATGTTGAGTATTGGTACAATCAGCTATCCTCGCATCATCAAAACTTTTACAATGGTGGATTCCATGACCACGTCTTGCTTGCCTAGCACGCCAACGATACCACAGCCCAACCACAACCATTTACTTCCAGAGCTTGCCGAGCGACACTTCCTTGTCGTCGTGCTTGTTGAGAATCTTGGCCGTGGCGAGCTCAAAGTCCTCTTGCGTAACGTGCACCCTGCGCTCTCGAAGAGCGTACATGCCGGCCTCAGTACACACACCCTTGAGCTCGGCACCGGAGCAGCCATTCATCTTCTCGGCAATCTTGTTTAGGTTAATGCCACGCGTCAGGTTCATCTTGCGGCTGTGGATGCGCAGAATATCGGCTCGGGCCTCCACACTAGGGGGCGGGAACTCAATCTTGCGGTCGATACGGCCGGGTCTTAGCAGGGCAGGGTCGAGAATGTCGAGACGATTGGTAGCCATGATGATCTTGATGTTTTTTGTAGGCTCGAAACCGTCGAGCTGGTTGAGAAGCTCCAGCATTGTTCTTTGGACTTCAGAGTCACCACCAGAGGAGCCCTCGACACGCGAGGAACCGATGGAGTCGATTTCATCCATGAAAATGATAGAAGGCGCGTGCTCACGCGCCATGATGAAGAGCTCGCGAACCATGCGACTACCTTCACCAATGTATTTTTGCACGAGCTCGGAACCAGAGACACGAATAAACTTGCACGCCGTGTGGTGGGCGACGGCACGCGCCAGCAAGGTCTTGCCGGTACCTGGGGGGCCATAGAGCAGGACACCCTTGGGCTGTGCGATACCGAGCGACTCGAAGAGCTCGGGGTGCTTGAGGCCGAGCTCAATGACTTCCTTGATTTCCTTGATTTGTTGGTCAAGGCCACCAATCATGTCGTATGTGCTATCGGGGACCTTCTCGACCATCATGAGGGAGACGAGGGGGTCGACCGAGGATGGCAGCATCTTTTCAAGCCTGTAGCTGTCGGAAAGCAGTGTGACACGCTTGCCAGCAGTGAGCTTGGTCACGTCGACGTTGTCGGAAAGGTCAACAACTTGGGGTTTGTGTTAGTATCTTTGAACTTGCGCGCGCACGTAAAGCAGGGTGTAATGTAAGCCGTACCATATTTGCCTTCCGGGTGAACCTTGACGAGGACCTTCTTAGTGCCCATAACCTTGACGACCTCCCCGACATAGGAACCCGGTTGTTGCAGCAGGCCGAGCTCTTCTCTGAGTAACCGCACGCGCGAGTTGTAGTCATTGCGCTGAGCTTCGAGACGGCGAAGGGCGGCTTGACCCTTGAGGATCTCGAGCTTCATCGCCTCGATCTTGTTGTGGTAATATTCGTCGAGCGCCATGGTGACGGGGCCGCTAGGCAGTGTGATGACGCGCGGAAAGCAGGATGCGGTGGACTAGTACCAAGACCAATTCGCGTCGCAGAGTGTCGATGTGGTCTGGGGGAGCGAGCTATAAGAATGGAGGCGATTGCAAACGACGGTGGCTGGATATCGAGATGATGGATGGGTGGTTGATGGCTAGCGAAGCTTGGTGGCAAGGCTGCAGCTCTCTCGTAAGCGGCACCCAAGCGTTGGCGCAGTGCGTGGCAGCGAGTTGCCTGAGCGCAGAAGGGAGTGGTACGGAACATTAGTTTTACCGAAGTCCGGTGGAAAGTGGCAATTCGTAATGAAGCGCCTGTTGTTTGGCGGGTAGCGGGAGTTTTGGTGACCTCTTTAGCGGATGGAGGCGCTGAAAGGCGCTATTACGGGGAGCTTCGGAAGCAACACAGTGTTGCATGCTGACCATCAATAAATTGTATGACAAAGTAGAAGGGATGCATTATGATGTGCACATTTTAGTTTAAACTTGTTCATGCGTTACCTAGGTCAAACAAAATCCATCAGTAGTAAAGAAGCCCAGACTCGGCCCGACTATCTTCAGCGTAAGTGCTATTTATTGTGCACTACTCCTTTGAGCAAACACATCGCACAAAGAGCATCAACCAGTTATAAATGAGTGCATCCCTATCGACTCCTACATGCAGCGTTGTCATTTCTTGCGCCGCATGATACTCCATACAGGTTGTATTGCGTCTGCGCCAAGCGGCACGAGGCCATGGCCGACATCACAAGCACTCACAAGCCCTCATATATACTCTTGGAGTCTTGGCCGCGGCAAAGCTGAAAAATAAATACATCAAGCAGGGCCTTGGACACTCTTATCTTTTTCTTTTCCCATCCCCTCTTCTTTTGCCGTCCTCATTATTACCCTCATTTTCAACCGCTCGCGGAGTGGCAAGTGCCGCCCTGTTCATTTTAGCTTCACCCGCCGCAGCCGAAGCTCTTTGCCTGCATCTTGATCACACACACTCCCCACTGCCGTATACGCAGGTGAAAAGCTTATCCTTCCCTACTGCTCCCCCATTGCTCTCAAAGCTTCGTTTCCTCTTCTTTACATGGTCCATTCTTACCTCGGGTCGCACTCGATTTTATTGCCTCACACAACTCCTAACTGCCTGTTACATGTCAACAATCAACCCGGTCTAACCCATCAACAGGCCTCCCCGGTCAAACATCACTCCACCTGAGCAACTAGCTTAGTCTAGCTAGCTTCGTTTGGTGCGCCCAGCTCCCGAACGCTTACTTCTCTTCTTTATTAGCCTTCTTATTAATCAACTATTGGGATCCCTCGTCTCTTCAGCTTCCGGCCCTCTTCTCGCGTACTGTGCTTCCTTTCGCCGCGACCTGTTGCCGTTACAAGGCTCTACAGTGTCTGCCGTAATGGACCAAGACCACGACGATCGCGATCGACGCAGGTCCAGCGCGACCTCGCCAAGGAGCCGTCGTGCCACCTCAGCGGCTGAGTCGTCGACTGCCCGCCATGGCGATGGTCTTTCTGAGAGTTTTCAGTCCACCGATACCGTCAGGAGGCGACCCGAGGGCTCCTACGGTCAGTCTACTATTATTCATTGACTTGCTACTGCTGCCTTCTAATACCTCCCAGGCACAATCACCAACACCCCGGAATCGCGACCTTCCATCCAAGATTCGCCACAGACTCCTCGTCAGTCGCAGTCCAGTCGACCGGCTACCATCGACCGTACCAAGTCGTTTCCACGTCCGCGAAAGCCGCCCCTGTCTAGACGCCCATCATCCACCACTCCCCATCGCGGTGGAGTCTTCTCGGCCCATGACGACACTCACGAGGTGGAAGCAGACGCTGTTGGTCGCGGATACACTGCCAGACGGCGCCAGCCACCTCCAACAACTCTCTCTCGTGTGCAGTCTCACCGCGACGAGTCTGACGCAGAGCCTCGAGCTTCGGGTACCCGCCCGAGCTCCGTAAAAGACGAGCATGAAGACGACGTTGACGAAACCGACGAGCATGAGCACGAAGACCTTGGACTTGAGGAACATGTCGACTGTGACTCTGAAGGCGACCTCAGCGAAGCTGAGAGCTTCACCCTCAAAGACCGACAGCAGGCCATCAACCAGACACACCCATTTGGTATAAGGGTCTGGAAGCCTGCTCTATATAAAAAGGACCGTTCTATCCAAAAGTCTGCAGAGGGTGACATTCATTCCGCCCCTGGGGGCAACGTCAATAAATGGCTCGTCTTGTTCAACCTGGTTTGGACACTCTGCTTCGGTTGGTGGATGGCCATGTTTGCTGCATTCGGCGCCATCATGTGCCTGCTCTTTGCTGCGACTTCCAGCGGTAGAGAATACGGCCGTGTGCTTTGGGGTCTTGCAGGTTACCTCTTTTATCCTTTTGGCAAGTATGTTCGTCTTGAGAAAGATGAGCAGTACATGCTCGAAGACGCAGATGAGGGACGGAGCATCTCCGAGTACGAGCAGTGGCAAAGCGGCGACTTGGAGTACGGCAGACTTTTTTTTGGTCCCGATCGCACTCGATCGATTATTGGACGCTCGCGAAGTAGCGTTGAATCGGAACGCGACGAAACCGACAGCCTGCTCGGCCGTGGAAGACGCTCCGATAACCCAAACCATCCACCAATGAAGCGAAGATTATTTGGCCGTGGCGAATGGAACATTGGCCGTGTAATCTTCTTCCTCTTCTTCTACTGTCTCATTTCGCCGTCCCTCATTATCGTGTCTCTAATTTGCTGGTTTCTCGTCTTTTGGATCCCCATGGGCAAGGTCACCATGCTACTCTTTGATCACTTGCGCCGTCATCCACTTGCTCTTTCGTTTGAGTCTCATCTGGATTATTCCAGGTCTACCGATAGCTCTGATTCGTCTATTCTCCTCTGCACCTACCGTGCAGTAGGCATCAAATACTGGAAGTACACCATCGACGGAACCAACATCTTCCTCATCAATCTCGTGGCTGTTGTTTTCTTCGTCATTTTTGATTGGGCTGTGCTTGATCGAATGTTGCATTTGAACATTTTCGTCACGGGGCCGGCCTTTCTTTTCATTGCGGGCTTGCTTTCCATTATTCCGCTCGCATACTTTATCGGCCAGGCTGTCGCGTCCATTTCCGCGCAATCTTCGATGGGCCTTGGCGCTGCCATCAATGCTCTCTTCTCGACACTTGTAGAAGTTTTTCTGTACTGCGTCGCCCTGGGTCAAGGCAAGGCTCAGCTTGTTGAGGGAAGTATCGTGGGTAGCATTTTTGCTGGTATCCTATTCCTGCCTGGACTTTCAATGTGCTTTGGTGCTTTGAAGCGCAAAACGCAACGATTCAACGCCAAATCGGCAGGTGTTACCTCGACCATGCTGCTCTTTGCATCCGTTGGCGCTTTTGGTCCAACTCTCTTTTACCAAATCTATGGCACACACGAACTGCAGTGTCTCGGCTGTGAGGACTTTGGCGAAATTGGCGGTCGTCCTGAAGGTCGTGACTGTCGACGTTGCTACTTTTCGCAGGCGCCAGCTCTTGACGACCGGTTTTATCTCGAGGCTGTTCGGCCATATTGCTACATTGCCGCCTTTATGCTCTTCTTCTCATATCTCATCGGTCTTTGGTTCACCCTCCGCACGCACGCCGCCGTCATCTGGAATTATGAAGTGGAGGAGAAGCGTCAGGAGGAACACATGCATGCATCATCGGTTTTGAGACACTCGCACCCCTCTGCGGCTGCTGAAACAAGCGGTGCAGATATCCGAGACACGAACCTGTACAAGCGAATCCTAGGCCAGTCCTTGAAGCAAGTAGGTCTATCTACGCAAGACTCTGCCCGCCAGCCCTCGTTGAGCAGTGCAGACGCTGCAGCAAACGGGGCACCCAGCACTCTGCACTTTGTCCCGCCCAAGAACGCAGGCAGCGACGGTCGGTCTTTGGGCAAGGCGGCCGCTAGCCTCGGTCAAGGAGACAACTCTGCCCTGGTTCGCGAAGTTGCGGAAATCGCCGCGACTGCTGCTACGATCGCGTCGCGGGATCGCCATCACAGCCGAAAGCCATCCTTTGTGCCCCAGTCGACAAAGCACACAGCATCCCGTGCGGGTGTTTTTGACGAGGACGGTGCCGGACACAGTACCGCTGGGCACGGCGGCCATGACGCGCCAAATTGGGGCCGTGGAAAAAGTTCGTTTATTCTTCTGTCGGCGACGATACTCTATGCCGTCATTGCCGAGATTCTCGTCGACACTGTCGACGTTGTCTTGGAAAACTTTGCGATTGATCAAAAGTTTTTGGGCATCACACTCTTTGCGCTTGTGCCAAACACGACTGAATTCCTCGTACGTTTATTAGGGCTCTACTGAAGTGCTAATGTATCAGTGTGGATTGCTAACATGTGTACAGAACGCCATTTCGTTTGCCATGAATGGTAACATTGCGCTGTCCATGGAGATTGGTTCTGCGTATGCTCTACAAGTTTGCTTGCTTCAGATCCCTGCGCTTGTGCTGTACTCTGCACTGTACCCCTACAGCGGTCCGGCCGACGACAGCGGCGAGGCAGCCATGCACACTTTCTCATTGTTGTTCCCGCAGTGGGATATGGTGACTGTTATTCTCTGCGTATTCCTGCTCAGCTACGTCTACAGCGAAGGAAAGAGCAACTACTTCAAGGGCAGCATCCTGATCCTCACGTACTTGGTTGTGGTGATTGGGTACTACTTCAGCGGATATACATCAGATGCTATGGGTATGGAACGATTCGATGTCATGGGTGCTGATGGACAGTATTCGTCGTTTAAAACGATTGGTCGCACGACCAAGGGTCGAGCATACTAAGAGAAAAGGGGACTTTGTTTGGTAGCAGTGTATTTTTCCTATTTCTTAGCGCGAAGCGCACCGTCTAGCATTTTTAGGTCATCACAGATATTGGACGTAATTGATGTTAATATTGGAAAATGGATTGATGCTTATGGCGTATGAGTTTCTGGCTGAAAAAAGCTATATATGTGCGTGTAGCTTGGCGATTGCTTGTCGTCATAAAGCGCAGAACGCAGAACGTAGATTGCTTGTCGTCGTAAGAACAAAAAGGTCCGCAAAGTGTACAGGCAAGACGTTTATAGGTACCCATAAAAGAGGCCAATTCGCGCCCAAGCTATCTCCAACGCCCGCCGAGGACTACTGGGTCGACCTGGCCACCGAGGCTAAAGATAAGGTGGGAGATGTTGGCCGAAGGGCGCAGAAAGGGCTCACGACATGTTTTGGTCTGCTCCACATATTGCGCAATTCAGAACGTGGGGGTCAAGAGAGAATCCTCAACTTAGTCTTTTGAAAAGAATAGTCTCTCTCTGCAGTTGTGTAATTTTCCAAACTACGGCCTGTTCCTCGATCAATTACATCCGGCAAAGAAGAGAGAGAAGCTGCAGCAGCTGTTCACAACGTGCAGGATACACACGAAGACTTGCTATTACCAAAGACAAGAAACCAACAAAGTTACTTGGTAGCACACACAATGTCGATTGAGTTACGGTCCACAACGCCGTCGGGCCTCGAGACGGCGCTTGCGCGCGCGGGCAAGCCGCCTGGGCAGAGTCAGCAGCAGCAGCAGCAGCAGCAGCAGACGGACGACAGCCGCACGACGACGCGGCCGCCATCTCCAGTTGAAGAAGAAGAAGAGAGGGGGTCAGACGGCAGCGTAGACGGCGGCAGCCACGGCCGGCACGAGTTTTCGCTGCCGCCGACCGACACGGGCAAGGATGCGTGGTTGTTTCTGCTGGCGAGCTTCATGATGGAGGCGTTTGTCTGGGGTATGTCTACAACATATGTCTGTCTTGCGCACTTGGCATGATTTGCTGATTACAATGACTGCTGCTGCGCATCGTGTTAGGATTTCCGTTTTCGTTTGGTGTTTTTCAGAGCTACTACTCTACGCATGAGCCCTTTGCGGGCTCGTCCCAGATTGCCGTCATTGGCACCTGCGCCCTGGTAACAACAAATTACTTCCCCCCCCCCCCCCCCCCCCCCCCCCCCCCCTCCCCCCCCCCCCCACCCACCCCACCCCCGCCCCCGCCAGCTCGAA
>JAEIJG010001326.1:0-11813 GCA_037289395.1 Beauveria scarabaeidicola
TTATTTATTAACTCTTTATATTAATATTATTTATTTATTATTTCTTTATAAGTTTATAATTACCTTTATTTATATTTATCTCTTTTAGCCTTTATACTTTATATAGCTATTATATTATATATTTTATTATATACCTTTAAAGGTATTCTTTATAATACCTCCCTTTTTTCTTTTTTTTCTTCTTTTCTTTATCTTTACTAAAATCTATATATACTAAATTCCCTACCTCCTTATAGTCTACCTTTTTTATTCTAGTTATATTATTATTACCTTATACTTATAATTCTCCTAAGTGTTTTTTCTTAGTTTAATTATATTATATAAGCTTAAAAACATTAATTCTAGTATATTTAAGCCTTTTAATAATATCTTATCTTTATACTTAGGCTTCTTATACTTACCTTAACCTTCTTCCTTCCTTATCTTTCTTTACTACTAGCTCTTTATTTTCTTACTATCTATCCCTTACTAACCTATAGTGTCCCTTCTAATTTCTATATAGTTCTCTCCTTATTCCCTTACTATATTATTACTTTATATTCTCTACTACTTAACTACTTCTTTACTATATTTTATTTTTTTTATATATATTTATTACCCTTATAGCCTTATAGTCTACTAACTATAACCTTATAGGTCTAATCTTATACCTTAGCCTAAGGCTATTACTATAGTAGTAGCTATAATAAAATATAAGTAAATACCTTATTATATCTTTATTACTTTTTCCTTACTAATTTTCTTCTTAGTACTTAGAGTACTAGCCCTTTATATATACGCTTTACCCTTATTATCTCCCCCTTACTAATTTACTATATCTTTATAGATTTAACTACGCTTATATTTACTACTTATATTATATAGTTTATAGCTCTTAGTTTTAGGAGGACTACTATAGTTAATTAAGTAGGTTATTATATCCTTACTCCTTAGCTCTTATTAACTTACTACTATATAGTTAGATCCCTAAAGTATATAAAGTACCTCTATAATAATAAAGATTACCTTATACTTATTAAAAGTAAGTAGTAAGTATATAGCTTATTCTAAGACTACTAGTACTATAGTACCCCTCTTACTATATATTAGTTATAATATTATTTAAACCTTATTACTAATATACTATAGGCTACTTAATAATCTCTTAGTTATTAAGTTATTACTAGTTACTATAGGTTTACTATAGCTAAGGTAAGAGCTTATTACTATTAGTCTCCTTATATTAGCTAAGTAATAACTATATAGGCTATTACTACTACTACTGCTTTATAGCTTACTCCTAATATCCTTACTCCTACTCCTATACTTATTATTAACCCTATTACTACTACTATATAAGAAGCTAATTATAAGACTACTACTACTATTATTATATCCTAGCTTAAGTACCTTTATTACCTTACTTCTAGTTTCTAATACTTTACTATATATTTATAGTGTCCTTACTATCCCCTACCTACTAACTTATAATAGTATTAAGCTTATAGACTTAAATTCTCCCTTATACCTTTATTACCTAAAGGCTTTAAGTTTATTAAGTTTACTAGTATAAATATTTAGTATACTTATAAGTAAACTTACTATAAGGCTAAGGCTATAATAGTTATATTTACTATATTCTAGTAAAATACTCCTAATAAATATCCTAAGGCTCCTCTTACTCTTAAGTAAGGGGGATATAACTTCCTTATTACTCTCTTATAACTTTATTATAACTTCCTCCCTAAGATTCTATTTTATTATTTCCTTATTAATATAAAGTAATATTATAGTATATTTACTATATACTAAAGACCTTACTTTTATTATTATACTTATAATAAAGATATTACTTACTTATTAGATAGTTAAAAGACCTAAGTTATAGTTTCTTTATTATAAACTTACTACTAAATTATAATTAGTTATTCTACTTTTCTCTTTATATCCTTATAACTTCCTTATTACTTACTTATTATTCTCTCCTTTATTCTTATAACTATTCTTTATATTCCTTAATTATAACTCCTTTAATAAAGTTACTTTATCTTAACTAAGAGTTCTCTTTATTATTATAGCTTACTTACTTTACTTAAAATAAGTGTCTTTTCTTTTTATACTTATATCTTATAATTTTCTTAACCTTATACTTATCCTCCCCTTTTAATACCTTATTATTTACTTCTTTATCTTAACCTAGTTATTTATTATATAATTCTAATAAGCTTATATTAAAAATATTATAGACTTATAACTTAGGGGGTAGGCTTATTTAATATACTAGCCTACTTATCTTTACTTATTTTATTATCTTATATAGTCTTATATACTTTATTATAAGCTTCTAGTATAGTTACTATAAGTATAGGTTTTTTATTAATAGGAGGACTTAGTTACTAACTATAAATAACTTCTCTTTTCTTCCTTTATTATATTATTATACTTAGGCCTACTAGGCTCTTTATAGGTACTTTATTATATCTTCTTAAGTAGCCTCTTATAATCTCGCTCTAGACCCTACTTAAACGTTTATTATGTCCTATAAACCTAATAACGTAGGGATTACTAGGTTATACCCTAGTAGTATCTTCACTAGGGTCTTACTAGTAGATGCTTATATCTTTATATTATATATAAATTATATTATTAGAAGGTATAATAGCTAGTCTAATTAATCTATAATATAGAATATCTATAGGTAGTGTTCTACTACCTAGTTTATTTACTCTATCTAGCTATTTATCTAAGGATAGAATATAACACTAAGTTACTATTTAATTACTAGTAAGTAGTAGAGGCTTTACTAGAACCTAGAGGTGAAGATAGATCCCTAGTCTAATATAATGCCCTTTAGTATCCTATAGTACGTTATAATCTTCTTAAGGATAATATTTATAAGCCCCTTACTAGTAAGGTTTTTATTTATAGTAATATAGATATTATACTTACTAAGCCTATTTATTATTACTAGGATAGCGTTCTACTTTCCTCTATCTCCTTAAACCTCTAGGAGGCTAGTAATTATATCTATTATAATTTCCTTAAAAGGCTAGTCTAGTATTAGTAATATTATAAGGTAGTTATATAATTAGTATTACCTTCCCTTTATAATCTAATAGATATAATATAAGGTAATATATATAGTTATATCTTTTCTTAGTAACTACTAGAAGAATTATTACCTAATCTACTTCCCTATTCTATATACCCTTTAGTGACTTATTATAAGGTTATTATAGTATAACTATAAGATCTCTAACCTTATTTTTACTAGTATAAATACTTTTCTATTTTTATATAAGAGTCTATAGTTATTTATATTCTAGTGTTCTCCTTATATAGTTATACTATCTTCTTTATTTTCTTAAATTCTTCCTTATATTATCCCTATAAAGGCGTCCCTCTACTAGTATTCTTATATCTTATTTACTAAAGACATCTAAGCTTCTTCTTTAGTTAACCTTATATCTCTACTACTATCTTCTTATATCCTAGCTACCCTTTTACTATATAGCTATATTACTATTCTTACTAGCCTTAGTTAATACTCCTCCTTCCTTATATTATTACCTTCCCTATAAAACCACTATAAGAACCCTAGGATTATACTACTTCCTTATACCTTAGCCTTTTTACTATTATTATAGTCTTTTTTTTTTAATAGTATATTAGCTAGGTTTAACTTCCCTAGTTAAAAAGTAATCTTAAAGTTAAAAGGAGATAGTTTATCTAGTATTACTACCTAGTAATAAGTAAGGTTCTTCTTCCTTATAAGATAACTATAATTAAGGTAGTCTATAATAATATTAATTATATAAGCTAGATATACTAGGTAGTGCTTTTATTATTAAAATATTATTAGTATTATAAATATTTCTATATTAGGTATCTAGTATCTTAATTCTACTTTATAGAGTTTTTATAATAAGAACACTATAAGGTGCTAGTGACCTCCCTATAGTTATAATAATACTACCTTAATTATAAAGTCTAATATATTTATTTTTACTTAAGTTAGTATTTTTTAGTTAAACTATACTAGTATTAGGGCTTTATTAAAGGCTAGCTTTAGCTTTAAGAATATCTTAAGCTCTTTAGTACTTAGCTAAAACCTCTTTTTTATATTCCTTTTTATTCTTTTTATAAGTAATAAAGTAATCTTACTAAAGTTCTTAATAAATTATTAGTAGAACCTTATAAACCCTAAGAATAATTAGATCTCCTTAATACTACTAGGCTCTAGCTAGCTTATAATAGCCTTAATATATTCTTAGTCTATAGTAATCTTCTTTTATTTTATTATAAAACCTAGGAATTTTATTATAGTTATACTAAATTTATACTTTTTAAGGTTTAAGTATAACTTTACTTTTCTAAGCTTTACTAGTACCTAGTAAATATACTATATATACTCTATAATATCCTTACTAAATACTAAGATATTATTAAGGTATACTATATAGATATAATTAATTTCTTTATATAATATATAGTTAATATATTCTTAAAATAACACTAGTGCCCTTATTAGTCTAAATAATAAGACTATATACTTAAAGTGTTTATAATAGTAGTAAAATACTATCTTCTACTTATTACCCTTATAAATATATAGCTATCTATAGGTATCTTTTATATCTAGCTTTATATAGACCCTTACTCTTTTAATATAATCTAGGATTTCTATAATTAATAGTAATAATATATAGTTCTTATAAGTTACTTAGTTTAACTTATAGTAGTTAATATATAGTTATAGCTTACCTCCTTTCTTTAGTATAAATAGTATAGGTGCTTTTACTAGGCTTATAAACTAATAGATTTAACTTCTTTTTAGTCCCTTATTTATAAACTTATAAAGTTTATCTAGCTCCTTTATAGAAAGCGCGTAAATAGGTCCCTATAAGGGTATTTTCTTATCTTTAATCTTAATTATATATATTAGTCTATTAAGAGTTAGTAGCTTTACTACCTCTTTTACTAAGAATACCTAACTAAAGTTATAGTATTCTTTTAGGATTATTACCTCTTTACTTCTTTCTTTCCTCTTCCCTTCTAATTCTCTTACTATTATTATATATATTCTCGCCTCCCTAGTTACTTTATAGAGTTCTCTTAGGCTTATAACTAACTTAATATCTCCTTAATAGATAAGAAAGTTCTACTTTCTTTTTTTATATTATTATATAATATTCTCCTTAATATACTATTATAAGCCTAATATTATTTATAATAAGGTATTTATAACTATAAATAGTATTTACTACTCCCTCTTAATACTTAAGTTATTTATAATTTATAATATCTTTATTATTTATTTATATATATAATAAGACTTTACTAACTTAAGGGGATTTATTAGTAAGTTTATTATATCTAGCTCTTAAATTTAATCTTTAGTTACTAAACTCTTATTTATTATATTAAAATTACTTCTTATATCTAGGAATACTAGTATAGTTTCTTAGCTTTATCCTTAATATATCTTTATTATAATCTCCTTCTTTAGGTATAGTTAGTAGTAGGCTTTTTATTAATCCTAGTCTTCTAATCTTATCTACTTTACTAGTATATTATTTAGTAATATTATAGAGGGTTTACTACTTACTATCTATTTAAGTAAAGTAAAGTTACTATCTATATACCTCACTATTATATATAACTAGTATTAATAGATTAAGTAATAAGGTGTTATATAGTTCCTCTAAATATATCCTACCCCTTTATACTTAAAATATCCTATAGTATTACTAGTGCCTCCTTATAGTATTACTAGTCCTTATAAGGTCTCTTATAGCGGCCTTACTATCCTTATTCTTCTAGTCTAGTATATTATACCTACTACTCTCTCTATATTTTCTACCTAAGACTCTAGTAGCTTTTATATTATAGGTATACTACTACTACTTAAGGCTATCTTAATTTACTCTTATATATACTTTATTACCTATACTATCTTTATATTTAAAGCTAATATATTTAATAGCTCTAGTACTATATCTTTAAAGTATTAAAGGTACTCCTTTACTAACTTAGAGTTCTTTTATTAGTATATAATAAGTACTTATATTACCCTTTAAGCCCTAATATCTTTACTTCTTAGCTTATTTTTATATTATATATAGAATTCTTTTTATATAAAACCCTTATACTTCCCTACTAAAGTGTCTTTAAAGTAACTACTTTATTACTTTTAAGCCTCTCCTTATAAGTAAAGAGTTATATATATTACCTTTTCCTAGTCCTTTATATAATTATTTATATTTACTTTAAAGTAAGTCTAGAGTATTATTAGAAAGTTTTAGTATTTAATATATAATTTCCTTTTAAAGTATATACTAAGAAGTTATATTATTATTATATTTTTTTATTTTTCTTTTTTTAATAGTATTTTAAGATCTAGTTTAAGTATAATATTCTCCCCCTTTTTAGCTTTTTATAATAACTCTATTATTTTCTTATATTATTATATACTAGCTATTTATATAAAGTAGCTTTATAGCTCCTCCTTTATAAAGGTATTATTAATTATCTTTAGGTTACTTAAGACTTTTATTACTAAAGATATATTACTAATATCTTAAAGTATTTCTTTAATATACTCCCTAATAGGATCTTAGGTTATTATATCTTTTTTATTAGTAATTCCCTATTATTATCTATTATATATAGCTATAGTAATTTTATTATAGTCTCCTCGCCTATTAAATAGGTTTATAGTAATAATCTTATAAGGTTATAGTAAGAAGAGTACTTATATTTAGTTATATATAAAGGTAGGTTATTTATAGTTATAGGAATTATTACTACTTTATTAATACTTAGTTATATTAATAACGCGACTAAGTACTTATATATTCCTTACGTGACTAAGCCCTATGTCTATGCTCGTGCCCTACGTCCCCGCCACGAGCTACCTGTGCTCTTGGTGCCTCTTCCTTGCTGTGCGCCGTCTGGGCCCTGATAGATATAGAGCTCCTTAATAGGCTACTCTCTAATAGTAAAGAGGAAGTACCTTTAAAGTAAGTTTATAGTAAGGAATAAGGAAGTAAGATTAATATCTAATATCTTACCTTTAAGGCTAAAAGTATAACTAATTTTTAGATATTTATAATAGACTTAGATATAATCTTTATAATAAGACCTTATAAGTTTATAATAATATAATAATAAGTTATTTATATAAGCTAGTATCTTTAGGGTAAATTAAAGTAATAGTAGACTTAATAACTAACTAATAATATAAATAGTAAATTTATTAAGGTATAATTATAAGTTTAATTTAGGGAATAGGTATAATTAGAAATAGGTAATAAGTATATTTATAGCCTTATAATATTTATAGACTTAGATTATATATAATAAGTAAAGAACTAGTTATTTAGGTAATTTTTAAGGAAGTAAGAAAATAAGGAATTAGAAATAATAAACTAGTTACTAACTAATATATATATTAATTTCTTCCTTAATAGGCTATAGTTAATATTTATTAAGTATTACTAGGGGCATAGTTGTATTTTGCTAGGGACACAGGAGCACGTGACGCTCCACTAGCACCACACTAGCGTGGTACCTCTACTTTTATATGCACGTACACTATAATCTATATACTCTTTTAGACTTACCTAATTTAATACTAGTAATGTCACGGCATAGCCGCGTCATGAGTGAGAGAATGTAGCTACGAGCCTGCGAGGCCAGGAAGCCGGGAACCTCGGCATTACGAGACAGTGGGGGTCCGTGCATAACAGGAGAGGACACAGCTATAAAGCCGCGAGGTCCCCGTGTGGACCGAGCGAGGGGGATTCTCGTCAGTGAACAATAGAGTCATACTATTATAATACAGCTATTCATTAAGATCTCCTTTGTCACTTCCTTCGTACTAGCCGCTATCTGACAAGTAATAAGTATTATATTTTTCTCCTTCTTCCCTCCTTTTTCCCTCCTTTATTACTTATTAATAAGATTAATATTCTAGCTTTATAAATACTAGCTAAAATAGTAATACCTATTAACTATTATAAATCCCTCTTATCTAGCCTAATTTATTATAATTAGGGCACTCTTCTTAATAGAGTATATAGTTATTTTATTTAAATGTTTATTATATAAGAATATAAGCTAAACTAGTTATATTATAGTAAGAATTAATATAGAAGAATTATTAATCTAGCTTTAATATATATATAATTATTAAAAATAGTAAAAATATGTTTTTTAAGTAAATTAGTAAGTATTAAGAGCTTTAATTAATAGTAGTAATATAGGGAAGGTAGTGTTAGTAGCGGTAGTAGCTAGAAAATATAAATATAGCTTATTTTTTAAAGATACTTATATTTATATATATATACACGTAAAAATAGAGGTACCTCCTAAAAATCGCTTGTGGAGTGTCACGTGCTCCTGTGTCCCTAGCAAAATGCAACTATACCCCTAGTAATACTCTATTTATTAAGGAGATTTTACTAAATAGGCTTTTAAGCTTATAAGAGTAGTTAGTAAGTTATAAATATATAGTAAACTTATAGAAAACTTAAGAAAACTAAAGAGGCTAAAGTAATAAAAATAAATTAAGTAGAGGACTATATTAACTCCTATAGGACTATAAAGTTAGTAATAATTACACTTAGATATTAAAATAAGATAAGACTATAAGGTTACTATATAATCCTAGTAAACTAGGTTATTAGAATTATAGTGGTATATATAGGTAAAAAGATTATACTATACTAAGAAGGGACTTAAGTATTAGAACTATAGGCTTACTATATAAGAAGTATAAGGTTAATATATATTTAGAAAGGCTAGAACTAGGATATTAGAAGTATAGTAAGGACTATTATTAATTTAAATATAAGGCCCTAAATTATATAATATATTAATAATAAGGGTATATTATAGAAAGGTATAATAAGAGGTACTTAACCTAGTTATAAGAATAGTAAGAAGGGTATTAAGAGGATATAAGAGAGTAGTAATAAGATATAACCTTAGCTACTAGACCTAACTAGGAAACCTAGGTAGTATATAAGGTATAGGAAGATAGTTATAACTTAATAAAGAATAGTATTCTTATAAGAACTATATACTTATAGCTACTAGGCTATTATATTACTATAAAAGTTATACTAGACTTAGGAAATAATAGAAATATTATTTATAACTATATTATAGGTATAGTTTAGTTAGAACTACTAGGCTAAGATATTATTATAGCTAATAGTAAGCCCTTTAAATTACTTAGCTAGTTAAATATAATTATAAAATTTATAAATAACTAGAGAGTAATAAAGATATAGTAAATTTATATTATAGTTATAGACTTAGGAGCTAATAATATATTATTAGAGATACTATAGTAGTATAATATAGACTTAAATATATTACTTATATATAACTATTAGAACTATTATCTTATTATAAAGAGTATATAGCTTATAAAGAGTATATAAGTATATTATAAAGTAGCTATATAAGCTAAATATATATTTATAGTTAGTAGAGATAGTAAACTATAGGAGCTAGAAGATTAGGAAGATAGTATATTATAGGTTAGATATATTAGGTTAGATAATATTAATAATAACCTAGGTATAAGTGAGGTAGAAGCCTAAATATATAGTGAGGAAGCTAAGAAGATACCTCTAAAATATATAAATCTTATAATAGTCTTCTCTAAGGAAGAAGTATTATAATTATTACTATTAAATAGGCTATAATATATAATTAAATTAGAGGATAATATAGTACTACCTTAGGGACTTATTTATATACTTATACTAAAGGAGTTATAAGAACTCTATAACTTTATAGTAGAAGTATAGAAAAAGGGATAAATCTAGTAATTAATAAGCCTAGTAGGTATACCTATCTTATTTATATTAAAGAAAGGTAATAAGTTATAAATATATATAGATTATTATATACTAAACTAATAAATATATAAGAATTATATAGTATTATTACTAATAAATAAAATAATAGACTAATTATATAGTATAAAGATCTATAGTAAGTTTAATATCTAAGACGTATATAGATATATTAGAATTTATAAAGGAGATAAGTAGAAAATAGTATTCTATTATAAATATAGCTACTTTAAGTTCTTAGTAATACTATTTAAGCTAACTAATATACTAATAATATTCTAGGAATATATTAATATAGTATTATAACCTTACCTTAACTAATTTTATATATACCTTAATAATATATTAGTATATAGTAGTAATATTATAAAGTATATATAGTATATTTATAAAGTACTTAGACTCTTACTCTAAGTAAGGTTATATATAAACCTTAATAAATTAGAGTTTAATATTATAGAAGTATTATTTTTAGGTTTTATAATATAATTAGGTAAAATATATATAAAAAAAGACTATATTAAAGTTATTATAAGCTAGCTATAGCTAAGTAGTATAAAGGAAGTATAGGCTTTTATTAGCTTTATAAACTTCTATTAGCGGTTTATTAAGAGATTTAATAAGATTATAAAGCTATTAATAGATATTAGTATAATAAAGAAAAAAGGGCTACTAATATTATTAAGTAAGTAAGTAGTAGTGTTTAAGTAGCTTAAGAGCGCCTTTTAGGAAGCTTTAGTCTTAGCTTACTATAATCTAATAGTACTAATAAGGGTTAAGATAGATATATTAGATTTTACTATTAGTATAATCCTCTTATAGAAGTAGTAAAGTAGCTAGTACCTTATAGTGTTTTTATTATATAAGCTTATAAGACTAGAAATATATTATTAGATACTAGATATAAAGATACTAGTAATTATAGAAGCTTTCTACTAGTAGTACTATTACCTAGCCTACCCTAAATATATTATTAAAGTACTTACTAACTATTTAAATTATAATTACCTTATAATAAAGATAAAGCTAATAGGTAGATAAGCTATAGTATTAGATAAATTAATACTATTTAATTTTATAATATATTATTAACTAGGTAAAGAGAACCTAATAAATGTGTTTTTAAAGTATATAAATTATAAGAAAGATATAAAGAGTATATAGAAGAGGCTAATAATACTACTAGTATTCTTATAATAATTTAAAGATATATAAAGTATAATAAGGTAAATTATAAACTAATATAAGCTAATAATTTATAGAGTTATAAAAAGCTAGTAATATACTATAATAAATAAAATAGTAGATATACTTACTATTAGTAGTAGTAAAGAAGAAGTATAAGAGATATAAGAAAAAAGTAAGAGAATAGTAAATATAAGAGATATAAGTCTAATAATATATAAAAATAATAAGAGTATATAAAAGATATAAAAAAAGTAAATAGTATAAGAGGTATAAAAATAGTATAAGGAAATTATAAAGAAGCTAGATATAAATATAAGCTTAACCTAAGCTATTAAAACTATTTAGGTTAAAGAAGGTATTCTAGTTACTATAATATATAAGGCTATTTCTATATTACCTTAAGCTAGGAAATAAGAATATAGTAATAATAAGCTATAGTAATAAGAAAATTATATTTATATTCCTTATAGTTTATATATAAAGATATTATAGCTTTATTATAATAATAAAGTAACTAGGCACTAAGACCTAAGATAAATATTATACTAAATAAAGTTATATTATTATTAGCTAAGAATAGTAAAGGTAATATATTACTATATTATATTTTATAATAACTATTAATATATAAAGGGTAGGTAGTATTAACTATATAATAAGCTTATAGCGTTACCACTAGTAACTCGCCTATATACTAAAATCACTATTAATATAATAATAAGGCTACCTAAGAGAGTAAGGTAATATAGTATATATAATATAATACTAGTTATT
>JAEIJG010001327.1:0-11812 GCA_037289395.1 Beauveria scarabaeidicola
TAATAATAATAAGCTATAGTAATAAGAAAATTATATTTATATTCTTTATAGTCTATATATAAAGGTATTATAGCTTTATTATAATAATAAAGTAACTAGACACTAAGGCTTAAGATAAATATTATATTAAATAAAGTTATATTATTATTAGCTAGGAATAGTAAAGGTAATATATTACTATATTATATCTTATAATAGCTATTAATATATAAAGGGTAAGTAGTATTAACTATATAGTAAGCTTATAATATTACTACTAGTAACTTACCTATATACTAAAATTACTATTAATATAATAATAGGACTACCTAAGAGAGTAAGGTAATATAGTATATATAATATAATATTAATTATTATTAATAGATATATAAAATATAGTTATTATATTATAATAATAAAGTAGCTAATAAGTAAGAACCTTACTAATATTATATTTAAAGAAGTTATTATATATTATAGTATACTATAAGAGATTATCTTAGATTATAGGTTAATTTTTATATTAGGGTTCTAATAAAGTCTCTACTACTTACTTATATATAAGTAGCGTTTAAGCATTATATTCTACCTATAGATAGATAGTTAGATAGAGAGGTAGAATTAGGTTTTAGAGTATTATTTATATACTTTTTATAATAAGGAATAAGATAATTAAGTTAAAAAGCTACTAATAGCCTAATTAGTATATAATATAAGCCTATATAATATAATAAGCGTGGTCCTAGTATATTTACTATATAGTAAGTATTTAGAATTACTAGGAGTAGAAGGCTACCTATTATAGCCTAATATTTAAGTAAAGAAGTATATATAGGAACTTAAAAAGGCTTATAAATATACTATAAAATAGCTATAATAAAGCTATAAAGCGTAAAAGAAGTAATATAACTATAAGTAAATAAGGTATAACTTTAAAGCTAATAACTAGGTTTTACTTTCTATAAAGAACCTTAATTTATAATAACTAAGTAAAAAACTTATAATAAAGTATATTAGACTATACTAAATTAAGTAATATATAAAAACTAGTAGTTTAGCCTTTAAGCTTTAGTTACTACTAATAATAAAAATCTATAATATATTTAATACTATAAGCTTAGAACTATATATAAGCTATAAAGGAGTACTAGTTATATAATAAAATTATATTATAATTAAAAATAATATATATAAGGTTAAGTAAATTATAGCTTATAAATATTAAGGTAAAAGGTACTTATTTTAGGTTAAATAGTAAGGTTATAATAAGGTAAAAAACTTATAGCTAAAGAGATCTAACTTTATAGATAATAATATATTTATATAATATAAAGAAGACCTCTATATAAAGATAATTATAGAAAGGTAGTAGTAGGAAAGTAAAAAGACTATAGTAACTTACCTTTATATTAAAAAATTAATTTATTAAAAAAAGTAAAATATAAAATCTAGCTACCTAACTAATAAGAGCGTATATAGAGAGTATATAACTAGCGCACTACTTAGGAGTAAAGGGCTCTATAGTACTATTAATACTATCTTAGTATAAGGGGGGTATTATACTTATCTCTATAATAATACTATTATATATAGTAATATCTACTACTAATATACTATAAGTAGACTAGTAGTAGGTTAGTAGAGAATATATAATAAGAGAGAAAAGACTTATCTAAGTAATTTATATAGCTATATATACTTATACCTAAGTAATATATACCTTTACTATCTAGTATATAACTAGTATATACTTATAAGCTATAAGCTTATTCTTATTAGCTACCTTATAGGCCTATTTTAAGTATAGTTATTATAGCTAAAGCTATATTACTTTTATAGTAATTTAGTAAGTTAGTTATAAGTTAAGGGAGAGAATATTATAACTATACCTAGTCTTATAGTAAGGTAAGTAATAGAACGCACTAGAGGCGTATAGTAACCTTATAAGCGCTAAGCTATATTAGTAAGTATAACTTCTTATTATATAAGTAAAGTATATACTTAGATAACTTAGTATCTAAGTAAGGAATTAATAAGGAATATATAGCTAAAAAGTAGAAGATATACTTAATATTTACTAGTATTTATATACTAGGTTATCTTAGCTTATAGTACTTTATTTTATATAATAATAATTATATAGGATTATAAATCTAGTAACTAGTTAGTAGTAAGTATATAGGGACTATATAAAAAGACTTATTTATTATTAGATATTACTAGTAGTACTTATACCTTAGTTACCTTCTCTTCTACTAATAACTAAGGCTATTTTTTACTAGACCTAGTAGTAAATTAGTAGTAAATAAGTAATAACTATATAATAGAGAAGTAGTAAATAAGGAAGGGAAACTTTATATATTATTAAAAAAAAAAAAATTTTTTTATTATAGAATTACTATTTATAGGTTAGTAATTAATATATAATAATAATATAAAATAGAAATAGGGATAATATATAGTATAGAAGTAGGAGAAAAGTAGGGAGGACTTTATAAAAAAGTTAGTAATAAAATAAAGAAGAATAATACTATATAAGGGTAGTAAGTATAGTATATAATAAGAGTATACTTATAAAAAGAATAGTTAGCTAAAGAAAAGAAAAAAGAGAGAAAGAAAAGAAAGTAAAAAATACCTTTTATAAAGATAATAAAGATATAGTATTATAAAGGTATAATAAGGAGTAAATTTAGTATTAAAAGAGGCTATTATTATATTAAAAGAGCTATTTAGAGTATAACTTATATTATATATAAGCTATATACTTATTAAGAGTATATAAAGAAAAGGTTATACCTAAGTAATATATATTAAGGTAATTAATAAGAATAATAAGTAAAAGGTAAGAAAATTAAATATATTATAAAAAAGAGCTATTTTAAGAGGAATATATTATATATATAAGTTATATATTTATTAAGTATTAATAAAGAAGAAGCTATTTATAAGCCTAATATAGTTAGTATACTTATATATAGCTAATATATATATAATAATAATAGGCACTATAAATAAGGCTAAAGAGCTTAATATAGGAAAATAAGCTTTACTTTAGATAAGGGAGGAGGTATAAAAAGAGGAGGTAGAAGGGAGGGTAGCCTATTATAGTATAGCTACGTTATAAGTAAGAGAATATAGCTATAAGCCTATAAGGCTAGGAAGCTAGGAACCTTAGTATTATAAGATAGTAGGGGTCTATATATAATAGGGGAGGATATAGTTATAAAACTATAAGGTCCTTATATAGACTAAGTGAGGGGGATTCTTATTAGTAAATAATAGAGTTATATTATTATAATATAGCTATTTATTAAGATCTCCTTTATCACTTCTTTTATACTAGCTGTTATCTAACACTATATCTTATAAGATAAAACCTATTAGGATCTTATAAGGGGTATATCCTATAGAGGCACTTTTAGCGTTATTAAGCTAGAACTAGAGCCTTAGTATAAATATCTCTTATTATAATGTGTTTATTAGTAATAATATATAGATATATATTATAGAGGAAATAGTCTAGATCGCCTACTCTATCTACTTATCTATCTATAGGTGGTAGGCTGTACTATATACTAGTTTTATCTTAAGCCGCTTCTAGGTATACTACTATAATATAGATAGGAATTTTAAGTCCCTATTAGATAGTATAATCCACAGTAGACTCTAGCCCTAGGTAAAGAAGGCGTCTACTATAATATTAGCTATATTAATAGCCTTAGTATTATACTATAGTGGTCTTAGTATTATAGTCTTACTAAATTTATAGACTAGTACTACTATATATATATTACTTATCTATAACTCTAGTAGTGCTAGTAAGAAGTTTAGTAATATATAGTAAAATAGTAATAGCAGGGGTAGTAGTAGTTATAGGTTACTATATAGCGTATAGTATATCTTATAATAGATATAATACTTCTTATATTATATAAGGAATCACTAAAGTTAGTTTATACTATTATAGATATAGAATTATAGTAGAAGATACTATAACCTAGTATAGCTATAGTAGTTACTAGTATATAGTGACTTAAACACTATATCTATATAGTTACTTAGAATATAGAGCCTATCTAGTGTCTACTCCTTAGGGTTATCTATAACCTTATATAGTAGTTTATTATAGTGTATAAATAGTAGTTTAGCCTAATCCTCCCCTACTAGCTTATTATTAGCTTATAGGGTATTATAAACCTAGCACTAGATAGGGTCTATCTTATAACTCTTTATTAGCTTAGCCTTAAAGTCTAGGCTTATACTTATTAGGGATATATATACTAGTAGGGTAGCTTTAGAGGCTATATAGTATACCTAGGCTAGCGCGTGCTATACGTGTGGTGCGTCTAGCTATAGCTCTAGATAGTTATCTAGTATATTATCTAGCTATCCCTTAGCCTATAGGTATATATATAGTAGCTCTATAACTAGTTAGCTTAGTGTATCTAGGATTATATAGTCTTAACTATTATAGTATAAAATGTAGATATTAAATTAACTAATATATTCTATTACCTATATTAACTTCTTATTAGCTATATACCTAGAAGTACTATTAGCTATATTAATCTAGCTAGATAATATTAGGATTAAGTTATAGTCTATAAAATAGACTATTAGTAGTGTCTAGGAGGTAAAGATCTAGTATTATAGCTTCTATAGTGCCTAAATATATCTTATAACTTCTATCTTTATAGCCTAATAGTATTTCTTAATATCTAATAATATATAAAATAAGTATACTATTAACTATTAAGTAGTATTTAGTAGGTATTATATTACTTATTTATTATTTATAATTTTTATTAAGGCTATATCTAGTATATAGTAGACTATTATACTTATACTATTTATAAATATATTAAAGTTAAAGAAAAGTAGCTTATAGGCTAAGAAATATATTAAGGTATTATAGTCTATTAATACCCTTATAATCTACTAAAAACTCTATATCTTTACCTATATTAGTATATCTAGTATTACGCGTGTTACTTATACCTAGTGCACTAAGGCGTAGTCCTAGATATACTTCTTTATATCTATAGCTAATAGTATTAGATTCACCTTAGTGTCTTTAATAGTTATTATAGCCTACTTTTAGGCCCTTATAGCCTACTATAGTATTATCTTATATACTTATAGTAGCTTAATAATTATAGTATATCTAGGAATATTATATCTTAGGGAGCTAGTAAAACTAAGGAATATCTTAAGGTCCTTAAGTATATAGGGAAACTTAAGTTTTTTAATAGCTATTAGCTTATTATCTATAGTACTAAGGCTTAGTATATTAACTAGTTATTTAAGTACTATTATAGTCTAAAATATAATAAAGCTCTTATTAGGGCCTATAGATATATTATAGGTTATTAGATAGTTAAATACTAGTTATAAGTCTAGTATATAGTCTTAGGCCCTTACTAATATAATAAAGATATTATTATAGTATAATATATTATATATACTATATAGTATATTATTTATATATTACTAGATATAGGTATTATAGTTTTTATATCTTATAATTAGTACTTTAAAGGTAAATTATCTTATATATATAACTATAATAAAAGCCTAGATTAAGTTTTAATATAATAACTATTAGTAGTAAAAGGATATTATATCTATAACTATAATCTACTTAGTATAGGTAAATTCTATTATAATATTATCCTAGTATTATATTAGATATATATTATTAAGGGCTTATTTATTTAGGGCTTATATATTAATAACTATATATCCCTTTCTCTTATCTCTAATACCCTACTAGATAATAAAAACTAAGAATATAAAGGCTACCTATAGACATATCTAGTTAATCTTACTCTTATCTAGTAGGTCTTAGAGTATATATTTAATAACTTTATACTTATCTAGGCCTTATAAGTAGATATAATATTTATAAGATATAGCCTCCTCCTAGCCTAGCTTTAGATAGATATATATTAACTTATTATCTAGTATAATTATAAAGCCTTTATTCTAGAAGAGGTCTAAGAATTTATTAATTAGTCACTATAGCTTATTAGTTTCTATATCTATATTACCCCTCTAGATATAGACTTTAGTTATATATACTAGGGTCTAATTATTAGGTAAGTTTATAAGGTATATTATAAAGCACTATAGGTTATCCTTAAGTACTCCCGCTAGCTCTATAACTACTAGCGTATTATCTATATCTACCTAGTACACTATAGTATTTACTAGGAGTATATAAAGTATACTAAGTCTAGTACTATAATATAGCCTAATAAAACATTATAAGTTATTCTATATAAGTACTTATATTATATCTATATCTATTATAAAGGTAAAGAATATAATATTAGTCTATAGTCTTAGTTTAAATAAGTATTTATAGCTAGGGGTAGCTTTATAGGCTATAGCTATAAGCACTATCTTACCTAGCTTAGCCTAGACGGTATTTATTACTATTACCTAGAAGTGTTATAGTCTAGCTAGTCACTATAATATTATAGGTATTAACACGCTATAGGCTTAGAAGATTATAGCGCTCTAACTTAGGAGAATATTATATTATAATAGCCTAAGAGTATCTATACCTAGTAGTATATTAACTTTTAGGTTAAAGACTACTAATACTTATAAGATATATTAAGTAATAACTATCTAGTTAGTTTATATTATTATACTTATAAAGTATAAAGGTAGGTTAATATATTATATAGCCTAATATAACTTAGTCTTAATACTATAGATTTAGAGTAGCTTTATATAGCTTAATAATATAATATCTAGGAAATATATAACTAGCTAGCCCTTATTAACTAAGGATAGTACTACCCCTATATTAGTGTAGATATTAGTCTACACACTAGGCACCTTAGGGTCTAGATATAGCTAGAAACGTAGATATATTTATATATAGTCTAGGGGCTTGCCTTAGCTAACTACTAGTAGCTTAACCTATATAATTAGTAGCTTAGCTATAAGCGATAGTCCTATATATACTATTATCGTAGAAAAGGCGGTGCCTTAGTCTAGTGCTATTATCTTAGAATATATAGGTATAGTATTATTTAAATAGCAAGCTTCTATATAGTAAGAGTAGTAGGTAAGGGGGGTAATATTATCTAGGCTATTAGGGCTAGTCTTAGTCTTATTATAGTTTATATAAATATATTAGTATAGTCTATTATTAGTCTAAAAGGTCTCTAAGTAGTATTTATATATAAAGGTAGTCTTAGTAACTATATAAGCTATCTAGTAATCCTCTTAGGCTTAAAAAGCCTCTTATATAAAGTCCTTAGGAGCTAGAAGAGCTAGCTATATATCTTCTTATACTATAAGAGCTATATATATAAAGTAAATATTAGTTATAAGCGCCTTATTTATAGCCTTATCCTTAAGGGTTATAACTCCTATCTTCTCTACTAGATAATTAATTATCTAGCTACTATAATTAATTACCTTTATATCTTAGCTACTATAGTTACTATAGCTATAGTTATTATCTTATAACTAGTACTTATTTAGCTAGTCTTAGCTATAGTCTTATATTATTTAATCCTTATAATTATAATAATAAGCTATAGTTTAGTATAGGTGATTATTTTATAATTACTATCTCTATACTAGTCTACTACCTCCCTAGTACTATAGCTTAATACTATTATTATAACTATTATAGCCTCTTCTATTATTAAAGGGTAGTCTATTCCTATTACTATTATTATTAAAAGCCTATTACTATAGTCTACTATATAGTAGTGCTTATTTATTACCTAATATAAGTGGCTTTATATTATATATCTATAGAGGATAGTATCTATTCTAGGCCTAGTAAGGGAAAGGTTTACTAAGGGGTTAACCTAGTTAATATTAACATAGCTAGTATAGTAGGTAATTTACCTAGCCCTACCACACCTACTATAGCTACTACTAGCCTAGTTAGGACTATTAGGATTATCCTTATTACTACCCTAGAACTTAGGGGCCGCTATATTATAAGTTCTTATTACTCTCTAAAATAACTAGGTTATATATTATAGTCTAGTATTCTTATACTATCTATAGGAAAGACTAGGTAGTAGTCTATAATATAGGGGCTAATATAATAGTATAAATCTTAGGATCTAGGGTGTTATAGACCTACTTAAGTTATATATACAGGTCCTAGTTAATAGCTTATATATCTTATAAGATATAGATAATATATATATTAATATTATTATATATAGTCTATACCTAGTCTAAGGGGTAATTATATATCTATAGCTACTAGTTAGTATCTAAGAATAGTAGCTTAAACTACTTAATAAGTTTCTTTATAATTTTAGCTACTAATACCCCTACTAGGTAGTCTTAGTCTACTATTATAAAGATACTTATATACTACTAGAAAGTAATACCCTAAAGATATATTAACTAGATATCCTATACTACTTATTTACTATAAGATATATAGTAAGCTAGTAGCTAGTCTATAAATAAGTAGATATAAATATATATAATATCCTTATTACTATTAGTTACTAGCCTAGTGCTTTCCTTATTTAAGTAGGCTTAGTCTAATTTAAAAAAACTAATATTATTCTTATAAAGGCCCTTAGATATAAATAAAAAGTAGCTAGGAGCTAGTAAGGTATCTTAAAGGTAATTATATATCCTAGATACTATAGAACTAATAATCTATACTATATATACTTCTATCTTTAAGAGGGTATCTATAGCTCTTATAACTACTAGCGTAGGTGTAGGTATATTCCCTATACTTTAAGCTAGAAAGGTAGACTATATCTTATTAGTAGTAGTAGATATTATAAGGGGTTAGTGTCTAGTCTATTAGCCTCTATATTAATTAGTCTAGCTTTTAGTACTAGGGTTAGCTTAATACTAATATTAATTAGCCTAATAATACTATTACTAATTAGTCTAATATTATTATTAGGGATTAGTCTAATATTATTAATAATAATAATTAGTCTAATACTATTAATAATAGTTAGTTTAATATTACTAATAATAATTAGTTAAAAATATTATCTTTTCTTTATCTATATCCCCTACTTCTATAAGGGCCTAGCTTTACTAAGGGGTTATAGCTACCTTATCTATATCTAGGGGGTTATCTAGTCCTAATATACCTCCTAATACACCTACCTCTATCTCTAGTAAGACTATCCCTTATCTTAGCTAGTAAGATAGTAACTTATAGATAAGTCACTTTAGGGGTTTACTACTAATAACTTTAAGGTAGTAGCTAGCTACCTATAGTTACTAGGATTATAAGAAGGCGTTAAGGTTACTTAATATATCTAATAGGCTTATCTAATTATCTATAAAACGCTTATAAACTATTAAGCTAGTAATATAAAAGAGTTTTACTTAGTTAAATATTATAAGTTTTATTATAACCTCTAGTTACTAGTTAGTTATACTTTATAAAGCGTATATTATCTATAGGGTTATAAGTAACTATTATATATTTTACTCTAGCGCTATATTTAGCTAGTTCTTATCCTACCTAGTGCTAATATAGCTAGTATTTTAGAAAGAAAATTAAGACTAGTAGTAAGGTTAATTAGTAGTTATAGCTTATATAATAGAAAATTCTTAGAAAAGCTTAGTCCTTAGCTAGTAGATAAGGTATTACTACTAGTTTATAATAGTATATCTTCTAACTTACTTAATTCTCTAGCTAATGTGGTCTGAGTGGCTAAATGGCTAAGGGTCGGACCCACATGGGTCCGGCACGTGACACCAAGGCCCCCCTACCACTCTCCCCTAATGACAAAAACTTTGATGCCATTGAGAGCCAAGAAGTTTTGCGAGCACAAAACTGTCTTGGGCCCTCTCCTCGTCCTCGTCTAACGCCGATGTGGGTGCTTTTTAACGCCTTTTGCCCAGGATGTTGGCCGGATTTACGCGTATCTTATGGCCTGCCATCCCACTTGAGGCCCCCCGCCCTTGTTCTATGTATACTCTTTTTCTTCGGAGTTGTAGTCTCGTCCGTTAGCTATTCCCTCATGCCACCCCCCTCCCTCCCTCCTCCCCCTCCTGCCCTGCTCCTTCGGCAATTGGCCTTATCCAAGAGAGGACATGCAGGCCGCCCCAGTCGTTTGGACCCCCCTCGCCTACCGAATCAGCAGGACGGAATAAGCCGTCATATACATTATTCGCGACTTGATTAAAAATTCCCGGCAATGCGGTTCAACCTTTGTTCTACGGAAGAAGCGGCGGGGGCAACTTACCCAGAAGAAAGAGAGCATCTACAACATCATGGTTCATCGGTCATTTCTTTTCTAGATATTTTGTTGTTTGTTTTCAGTCCTTCTCCCTCTGACACGCAAATCTCTTGGCCGCCGTCGGATCCGGAACGAGCTGGTGGTGACTTGGGCTTCAGACGCCGCAGGGGGTAAAAGCCCATTTGAAGTTTCCGCCGCTGCCGCTGGGATGGGCGGTGCTGAAACTTTTAGTGCGGCGACGGGCGGCGCGCCCATCCTTCTGCTTTGCTCCAAGTCCCGAAGCTAGTAAATAGTTGACAACTTCTGGTGCTCAGCCCGCTTGTAGGGCGGGGACGAAACAATGAGCAACCAAAACCCCGCCGGCAACCACTAGCTTGCCCAGTCCATTCGCTCATTTATAAGCGGCAATGGCTGTCTCCTCAGGTTATCGTCTGCGTGATGAAGACGGTTGTGCAAACAGGATCTCACCAAGTCGTTCCCTGGCGCTGGCAGTGACGTCATCGCCGCTTGGGTCAGTTCACTGGGCCACGTCCTCGAGAAGCATGGCATCGTGATGGCTTTCCGTGTCGTGGGAATTCCGGGCTCAGGGCTGCCGCTGCTGCTGTTGCTGCTGATTGGGGGCGGAAGGTGTGCGGATCTCCCAATAAGAATGAATGGGACGAAACATGGGGTCGAAAATCTCTTGCGGGATATAGGCTTTTTTTATTTATTTTTTTTGCGTTTCGCTACCAGCTGTCATGGACCAACCCTCTAGGTCCCAAGCAGCTGGCGACTTGCCTTGGCAGGAATAGATCTGCTTCCAGGGCTACATGGAATGGGGCAAGCATATCTTGCAAGGCGGGACACTTGTCAGATGGACCTGATCAGCAGTTGCCATTTGGCTTTTGACTACTATTGTAATGGCTTATCTGAGGAGCTGAAAGGGCGAGTCAGCTCTCACCACAGTTTGAGCGCTCAGCTGTCACTCGCGAGTCGTCAGCGCTCGCCTTTATTCCGGATATAGAATCTTAGGTGGGCAATGACGAAGAAGAAGAAGAAGAAGAAGAAGAGAAAAAAAAATTCCGGAGGCGTAAGCCCATCTACTCTCATCTCTGCTCCCCTGGAAAGCCACCAAAAAAAAAAAAGACATGTTGTCTCTTCATGGACAGAAGCCGACTCTGAGGACGTCGTGCCAATTGCCGGTGGCCAGTGCCGTTTCGGCCAGCAAGCCCGTTGCAAAACTCCACCTAGATAAACGTTTAAGAGGGAAACGAAAAAGACAAGCGAGCTTTCTAAACGAGTCTTGAAAAGGAAAGGAGGGGAGAGGGGGGCGGGTTGCACGGACAGTCGATCTGGACTCGCCGACAATACATACGACTAGAAGAGGCTCCGGCCCAGCCTTGGAGGCCCCAAACTCTGGCGCATCATGATTCATACACAACCTGCTCGGCTCCGTCGGTGGAATAACACAGATAGCACCCGCTCATTTCCAAAAGAAGAGGGGTGTATATCGAGTCGAATGAACTCTTTGCCAGGCCTAGCGGAGAATCTGTGAGGAAGAGAAATGGAAACGCTAGTAGGTTTTTTTTTTTTTTTCCACCTACGAAGTAGTGTCGTTTCCCCAGATCGGAAGAGCACAC
>JAEIJG010001328.1:0-11807 GCA_037289395.1 Beauveria scarabaeidicola
TATAATAAAAAAAAATACTTAATAATTAATATTATAATACTCTAATAAAGCTATAAATACTATAAAGTTACTAAGATATAATAGATTAATAAAGATAATAACCTAGCTAATATAATAATAAAGGTATTATTAAATAAAGCTCTATTTACCTTAATTAAAGAGAATATCCTAAATATTTACCTTAAGGGATAGGTAGAGAGGGAGAGGGTAAAGTATAAGAGAGAGGGTAGACCCTAATTTACCTTAACTAGGGGTCTTAACTAGTATAACTAAAGGAGGCTATTATAGCCTCTCTTAACTAGGTAGTTAAAATCTAAGACTACTAGGGGAGGTAATAGCCTAAGAAAGAAGACTAGTTATTATAATATTTTAAAGATACCTTCTCTTAAAGAAGCTAAGAATAAGTAATAATAGCTATATATTTACTATAATATTTTAGAGACCCCTTCTCTTAATAAGGCTAACTAAAACTAATTAGTAATAACTACTTATTTACTATAATATTCTCTAGACGCCTTCTCTTAGAGCCTTTAATAACTTTAATATTAGGATTATAGCCTTTAATAGGCCTAAGGGGGGAGGAATCCTTTATTCTTTACACTAGATAGATAAAACCTACCCCCCCGCCCCCCCCCTAATAGAAGAAGTAGATTTTCCTTTATATAAGCACTAATAGTAGCGGTAGTAAAAGGAGGTTAGTACTAAAAGAATAAGGTACTAATAATAGTATATTTATTATTTTTCCTTTTTATTATATTTTTAAGTAAATTAGCTAGAATTAAGCTATAAAGAGATTTTACTAGTATTACTTAAGGCACTAGCTTAAGTGGCTAATTATATAAGTACCTTAGATAATAGCTAGTTATACTTTAGAAGAGCTAATTTGCCTTACTTTATTTATAAGCTATAGAAGCTATAATAACTTAACTATAGATAGCCTTAATTATATATAAATAGAACCCTTTTTATATTACTTAATTAAGACCACTAAAACCCACCCTATTCTAATAATTATCTTAGTATTATATATTCTAATAATAAAAGAGGCCTATATCCTAGACTTAAGTTAAAGATAATATATCTTTATAGTAATAATATTTACTTTATTAAAGGCTAAGAGTATTATTATAAGGTTAGTAGTATCTTATAAGATCTTATTAAGTAGTATTACTTTAACTATTATAGTATATACTTATTAAGATAGGGTTATTTTTAGGCTAAATATAACCTTTACCTAGAGCTTATTTTTTATATATTTCTTTACCTCTTAATAGAAGGTTAAGACTATATCCTTAAAGGGGAGGTAATATATTATTACTATAGTATTAGCCTAAATAGTCTTATTAATTACTATAATAATCTTTTATAAGGAGTAGCTTTTAATTTCTTATATATATCTTTTAATATTAATAACTAATTCTCTTTTATATCTAATAAAAACTAGTTTAGCCCTAAAGCTAGCCTAGTCCTAAGCTACTACTACTATAATATATAACTATAAACTAGCTAAAAACTAAGGTTAGTTAATACTTTAGTTCTCCTTGAGTATTTATATAACTATCTTTTTTATAATAACTTAGACTACCTCTTAAGTAATTAAGGTATTAGCCCTCCTTAAGACTACTTTAGCTTTATTCTAAGCCCTAGTTTACTTATACTTAGTCTATATCTCCTTTATTTTATCTTTAAATTTATCTTTAATTAGGAAGAAAAGCTTATTAATTAGTTCTCTCTTTAATTTTAGTCTTACTTAAGTTACTACTACTTTAGGCTTACTATAATACTTATTAGCTATAAGGGCATATTAGGATATATCCCTAGTAATAAATTATCTACCCTAACTACTCTTAATATAGTGACTTTATATTAATATTATCTAGGGGTAGAATTAGGTGGTTTTTAATATTTAATAAGTTATTTTTTAATTTTATTACTAGGTTAGGCTTAATATAGTTATATACTATTTCTTACTTATAAAGTTATATATATAGAGAATTAATTAACTATACTTATATATTATATATTTATTTACTATATTTAATTTATCATTCTAGCTTATTTAGTTCCTTTTTAATTTAAGTAAAACTTTATATATTCCTATATAGCTAGCCGTGAGTGTATGGTGGTCGTCACTGTATCTAACACCTAACCTGAGAAGGTGGGTGTGTGGCACGTGTAAGTACATAGTTCGGATAGCAGGCCGAGCCTGCCCGGATCTCGTAGCTGTTAGTTATTATAGTCTATCTAAGCTATGGCGTCGCAGTCCCGCTCTAGTTCCATTGTGGCGACATGCCCGCCCACCACCACGAGGCACCACGGAACTTACCATGCGCAGTTCCATCTAAAAATACGGCCGAGATGCACTCGCTTCGCGAAGTGGCCACACTCTAGGCTTTCAGTCACTCTGACCCTCATGAACCGCCCTGTGGAGTGAGAGGTTGTGGGCCTTGCTTGCGATGTTATTGTTTTTTCTTCACTGGCCTTAGCACTAAAAGTGCGACGTGGACAGCTTCGTTGGGTTATATCTAGTAGTCTAGCGTACCTATTGGCTCTATCTTGCATATATATTTCGGTTACTTCGGCACAAAATCGCCAGGATAGACACTGGTTTATTTTGGTGTAGTCTTGCGGGTACCCCGAACTAACCAATAACCTCTCACACTCATCTAGCGTAATTGCGGAACTCGGCGATGGATAATAGCAAGATGACTATTATGAGTTTTATACTTTAATGAGCCGAATAAGAGTCTATATATCGAATGAAATAAGAAAAAACTCTGCAAGCCACGAGGCAATCCACCTCTACTAGGCGAAACATAATATGCCTTTGTCTTGCCACGTGGGCAATATAAGCACAATGCTACTAAAAAAATTCGAAAATTAACACTTTTCCCTAATAATAACGACGTTTTAAAGCTCTTTGCCCCACGGTGGAAAAGGAGCATAGGAGCCATCACACGCCTCCGTCGTCAGGTAGTGCTCGCCTGACTGGTCCGCGCCGCTCACGTCCTCGCCGTTGGGCCCATAGATACGCAGCGATAAGTCGGACGCGCCGCCCGTGTTGCCCCAGAGCACCCTGATGGGATAGTACGTGCCTGCCTTGAGGTCCCTGTAAATGTTCCTGGGCCTGTTATTGCCGTAGAAGAACTGGATAATGTCGGCATTGTCGCGCGTGTAGTTTTGGTAGGCCTTGTCGCCAAACCACATAATCGTGATGTCGTCCGAGTAGGGCGAGTTGAAGCGGTAGCGGCCGTCCTGGCAGGCAAAAAGGAAGCCGCGGTAGCCGGCCGCGGCATTTTTGAAGAGCGGGTTGAAGCGACGGCCGCGTTTGTGGTCGGAGATGTAGATGGCGGTCTGCAGCGTTGTGCTGTACACGGGCTTGGCCTTTTTGAAGTAGGCGGGCGAGAAGCTCTTGTACGTCGGGGATCTGTCTTTGCGAAAGGGGTTATTGTATAGGGCGTACTGGATGCCCGTGGAACAGGTCGGGGTCGGGCAACTAGAGGAAATGACGCGCGATTTGGTGGTTGTGGGAGGCGGCGGGATAAGGCTCTTGATGGGCTTGACGATGGTGGAGCTGCTAGTGGTGACGACGACGCTGGGAGTGATGATGGTCTTTGTGGTGGTGGTGAGAGATGCAGTGGTGGAGCTACCTGCTGTAATGACTGCCGTAGAGGTGCTAGTTACTGGCGTTGTCATCTCTGTAGTGGTGGTGGTGAGGATGGGTTGGACGCTGGTGACGGTTTCTTCAGATGTAGTAGTGGTAAGAGATGCAGTTGTGGAGTTGCTTGTTACAATGATTGCCGTAGAGGTGCTGGTTACTGGCGTTGTGCTGGTTACTGGCGTTGTCATCTCTGTAGTGGCGGTGTTGGTGAGGATGGGTTGAACGCTGGCGACGGTTTCTTCAGATGTAGTAGTGGTAAGAGATGCAGTTGTGGAGTGGCTTGTTATAATGATTGCCGTAGAGGTGCTGGTTGCTGGCGTTGTCATCTCCGCAGTGGTGGTGTTGGTGAGGATGGGCTGGACGCTGGTGACGGTTTCTTTAGACGTAGTAGTGGTGAGAGATGTAGTGGTAGAGCTACCTGCTGCAATGACTGCTGTAGAGGTGCTAGTTACTGGCGTTGTTATCTCCGTAGTGGTGGCGTTAATGAGGATAAGTTGAACGCTGGTGACTGTCTCTTTAGACGTAGTGTTGGTAAGCGATGTAGTGGTGGTAAGAGATGTAGCGGTGGAGTTGCGTGTTATAATGACTGCCGTAGAGGTGCTAGTTACTGGCGTTGTCATCTCCGTAGTGGTGGCGTTAATGAGGATAGGTTGAACGCTGGTGACTGTCTCTTTAGACGTAGTGTTGGTAAACGATGTAGTGGTGGTAAGCGATGTAGTGGTGGTAAGAGATGCAGCGGTGGAGTTGCGTGTTATAATGACTGCCGTAGAGGTGCTAGTTACTAGCCTTATCATCTCCGTAGTGGTGGTATTAGTGAGGATAGGTTGAACGCTAGTGACTGTCTCTTTAGGTGTAGTAATTGTAAGAGATGTAGTGGTAGAGTTAGTGAGGATGGGGTGAACGCTAGTGACTGTCTCTTTAGACGTAGTAGTAGCGAGAGATATAGTGGTAGAGTTGTTGAGGATGAGTTGAACGCTGGTGACTGTCTCTTTAGACGCAGTGGTAGCGAGAGATATAGTGGTAGAGTTGTTGAGGATAGGTTGAAGGCTGGTGACTGTCTCTTTGGGAGTAGTAACGGTAAGATATATAGTGGTAGAGTTGGTGAAGATAGGTTGAACGCTAGTGACTGTCTCTTTAGACGTAGTAGTGGTAAGAGATGTAATTATAGAGTTATTTGTTGTGATGACCTTAGTCGAGGTGATAATTACCAGCGTTATAAAATTCTTCATAGCGGTGGAATTAGTGACTGTTTCCTTGTAGCTGATGGTGGCAGGGGATGTAATAGTAGAATTGTTTATCGTAATGACCTTGGTTGACGTGACCTCCACAGGCGTTGCTGAAGTCTTAGAAGCCGTGACGGTGGTGAGAACGGGACTAATACTAGTGACTCCCTCCTCACACGTAGTGGTAACGAGAGATGTAAAAGTAGAGTTGTTTGCCGTGATGACCTTAGTCGACGTGACCTCCACGGGTGTTGCCAAAGTCTTCGAAGCCGTGACGGTGGTGAGAACGGGACCGATGCTAGTGACTCCCTCCTCACACGTAGTGGTAATAAGATATGTGAAAGTAGAGTTATTTGCCGTGATGACCTTAGTCGAGGTGACAATCACAGGTGTTGTCAGAGTCTCCGAGGTAGAAATAGCAATATCGGCCGTGAATGGCTCAGTACCGATGACCACGGACGTGCTTGTGTCAACAATGGGTGTATCACTCAACGTCGTGGTGTAAGCCACAGCATTGGGGACAGTGGTTGTGATGACGACGGTCTCGCGAGACGTCTCGAGCACAGTCACAGCAGCAGTGACAATACTATCCTCTGTAATGGTGTAGTCGTCGGTCATGGTCTCGACAAGAGCTTTTGTGATTAAACCGTCATTGGACGAGAGTACCGCAACGACTAAGCCACTGGTAATAGGCTTAGAGTTGCCGCCGGCGAGAGAGTTCTTGGTGACGACGGAGCCAGTAGAGATACTCTGAGCGCTGCTGCCATTGGGAGAGTGAGAGGCCAAGGTCAATGGATGACCGTCGGGGCCGACATCCTTGCCGCCATGGCCAGTGTTGGTGTTGACATCTTGGACACCAATACAGCAAGCCCCAGGCCGGCAGGCTTCCGCAGGGAGATCGCCTTCTCCCCCAAGCATAAAGTACGCATAACACGGGTGCTGCTCGAAAGGAAGGTACTTGGTGACGGTGAAAACATTGGGCTGTTGGTGAGCAGCCGCGAGGGAGGCCGACGCCAGGAAAAGAGTGAGAAACTGCATTGTGAAGCAGGCAATCGTGGATGAGTGTTGGTGTGCTCCCCCCTTGAGTTTTTACGGAATCACCTCTCTACTTATACTCAGAGGCACCACAGTACAACAGACTGATTGCGCGCTCATTATTCGCGTCCCCTATGCACGGCTTTGGCTGGCATTAACTGCTGGAGCCGTTGTATTAGTGGTGTTAGTGGTGTTAGTGGTGGCCGTGATTGCCGGAGTGGCCGCCATCTTGGGCGCCGGCAGCCGCGCCATATCCGCAGCGACATCAGGCCAGCAATGGCGAATATAGATGCATTTCGGGGAGATGTTTTGACTTTCGTCCCACGTGGCTTTTCTTTTCGGTGTGCAGAAAAGTTTCCTCTTCTGCCAAGGTGATGGTAATACGTGTGGGGAGTCGTGGCTTTTCGGTGCGCAGAAAAATTTACTCTTGTGCTAAGGCGATGGTGATAAGTGTGGGGAGTCGTGGCTTTCGGTGTGTAGAAAAATTACCTCTTCAGCTAAGGCGACGGTAATAAGTATCCCTTTAACATGGAAGAGGAGCGAGTAGGTCACTTATAGGGATATTAGCTACTTACATTAAGGTAGTTTAGAAGGTACTTATTTTTATTATATAATTAAGCTATAATAGAAGTACTAGTAGTTCTCTAAGATAGAAAATACTATATTATAGATATTATTTCTATAGTATATTTTAACTAGCTTTAGCTTATTTATATTCTATAACTAGAGAGGTTTTCTTTAACTTTATATATAAGGAAATTTAGTAATTTTCTGCTAATTAACTTATTTTTTTTTCTTTCTTTTAAAAATACCTAATCAAATTTATTTTAAATTATATATTATAGGTATTAAATTATACTTACTTTAATAACTTTAGAAATAAATTAAATAAATTATTTATCTTTTCCTATCTTTTAATTATTTATATTAATATAAGTCTTATATAAAATAATTTAAATAAAACTTAGCTAGATAGGCTAACTTGGTAAATCTAGAACTAGGTTATCTCTGACCTCGGCGAGGATAGCCATGGTGTAGGTCCCCGGGCTTCGCACATCAGCGAACCAGCCCCGGCCAAATGCCGAGCACGGGACTGAGTCGTGGCCACAATTTCCATGGTCGGCGAAGCTTGAGATTCTCAATCAATCAACAAAGTCAAGTCATTTCCCTTGATACAGTTGCCCTGTAATCATGAGCACGGATTTATCCATCGGCCGGGCTACGGACGCATGTGCTGCCATAACACCGACCACAGTCGCGGAACCCGGGACATCGGGTGCTTGTCTTGAATGCGTGAGTGCGGCAGCGCCCGTTAATTTGGTATATATTGACCTCTGAGAAGCGTCAGCGACATCTCAAATGCGACGGGAGGCGACCATGTAAGCGCTGTGTCGACTCGGACAGCAATTGTATCTTTGTCCCTTCTCGGCGAGGACAAAGAACTCAGATACGTGGCGGCAGCCAGAGTACAGCAACCCAGGAAGCAGCCTCGTCGCCGGCAATCAAGCGTACTCAGGAGGACGCCGGATTTCTTGCGAGCCATTGTCGCCGGAAATCATCATTTCGAAGCGCCACTTCACCAGCCCTCGGCTCCCTGGTCACCTGGAGCAAGCCCGCTCCTGCTCCCCCACCTGCCTCGGCAGCGCCGCAGCCACATCGACTACATTCGGCGGTAGGCTTTGAACGATGCATCTCGTCGTATTATCACCACTTTCATCCTAGCCACCCACTGGTCCTGCCCCAAAAAACCCTCCTCCCGCGGGTCAAGGAGGAGGCACTCCAGCCCTTGCTGGCAGTGATGCACTGGGTAGGATCGAAATATATTGCACCGGAAATGGACCAACAGCTGCTGCTGGATGTCGCTCGATTGTCTGTGGACGAGGCCGAGACAAAAAGGGCGAATGGCTTTACCGTCCAGGCGATGACGGTGCTGCTGGTAGCGTTGGACGGGACAGGATACCCGCAGCAGGCCGTAGAGCTCTTGGCCAGGACAAAACAAATGGCTCTCTCTCTTGGGATGAACTATAATCAATTCATCACAGAGTCAAAAACAAGATCCCGCGTGCTAGATGAGAGCTGGCGCCGGACGTGGTGGGAGCTGTATGTGCTGGACGGCATGTTTGCTGGTGCCCACCGCGCCACAACCTTTTCTCTCTTTGACGAAACAACTGACGTTGGACTACCATGCGAAGATGACGACTATGAGACGAATGTAAGTTGAAAGCTTTGCTCTGCCAAGGACTGCATGCTAAATTCGCCTACTTGTAGCAAATTCCAGAGCCGTGTACGCTGGAGGATTTGTCCGACCGCCATCTAAGCATCGAAAGCTACGACTTTTCGTCATTCTCTTACAGAATCTTGAGCGTCCAGAATCTCGCCAAGGTAATCCAAAACTATGAAGCCGCCGAGGTAGACGCAAATGTACACGCACAGCTCGAAGTCCTACTTTGTAGCTGGCGCCACAACCTGCCGGCGTCGAAGCGCGACTCGCTCCAGCGCGACGGCCGGCCGGATGAGATGATGTTCCAGGCGCACATGCTCAACCACACCACCTCGATTCTCCTGCACCGATCGCGTGCGCAGCTAGACCTCGCCCCGGCCCAAGCCATTGACGCCTGCGCGCCATCCTCCGCCGCCGCCGCCGCCGCCACCCCTGAGAGCGACGGGCGCGCCGCCGCGCATCCTCGCGTCAGCCTGCATGCGCGCCACGTCGCCGCCGCCGCCAACGAGATTGGCAAGCTAATGACGCACCGCACACCGCTGACGCTGCACACGCACTTCTTCATCTGCGCCGTGGTGCTGGCGTCAATTGTGCAGCTCGGCGCGTGGTCCGGCGGCGATGACGACGCCGTGCGGGAGCAGGTGCGTCTGTGTATCGGCGCGCTGCGGCAAATGTCCTCGGTCTGGGGCCTGGCGACCAAGGCGCTCGGCCAGGTCAGGGAGGTGGCTGGCCATGTGCACTTTGTGAGGACGCAGAGCAGACAGATGGAGCAGTTTCTGGTGGATGTGACGGAGGAGGACATGATGAGCATGTTTGCAGCGGATACTTTGACGTTGGCTGACATTGAGACAGTCTAGCAGGGAGCCGCGCTGAGATTGATGCAAATTACTGAGCAGAATCATATACATGAGCATTTTCTTGATGAGTATGAACAGCCAAGCTAATTTGGCAGTAATAAATATGCTGCTCACCAGGGCAGGCAATCAAAGGGGAGAAGATAAAGCAAGATAAAAGACCTTGAAATGAAATAGAGAGATGCATGAGCAAAACGGGCAAGTCTAATTCTACAACCAAGTATCTTTGATGGCAATACGCAGCTCGTCGCTAGGCTGTACCAAACGCTGCCATTATTTTCGGAGTACCAGAACAAGATACGCAAGCACTCTGTACCCAGCAATGATGCCAATCATTATCCCGATCCAGGTACCTTCAAGCCCCGTCTCAATGCTGAACTGGCGCAACACGTCAGTGCCTCGGATTTTACCCTGGGCGTTGAGATCGCTCGGGTACTGGCACTGGTATTGGCCAGGCGATGTCTCTGCACAGCGATACTCGCGATTCTGAAACTCGTTGACCATCATACCCTGAAAAACGTAGGCCTGATAGTCGATGTAATGGAAAACATATTTCCAAAACACGTTGAGAATGTTCATTGGAACGAGGAAGCCATCGACGCACATCCACAAGCCGTTGGCAAATGCAGTGACGGCCAGCGCCACGACAAAAATGTCAAAAATGGAAGAAACCAAGACGACGAGCGACTCGGCTGCGACGAGATCGAGGAACAGCCATAGAACCCAGGTGAAGAATGCAGAACCGCTCGGCCGGAAATTCGATAGCCAATATTCGACGCTTGAGAACAGCAGGGCGATGAGGAAGAGAAAAGGTAGACCAATCAAGAAATTCGCAACCAGGAATCCGAGCGGCCCAACGAGACCGTTGGCGCGTTCTTGCTTGAAGGTGCTCAAGTCTTCCAGAAACGCCGGCACGTAAGCGACAGCCATGAAAGACATGAATGCGCCACCAAAGAATATCGCATTAACGTATGGCTGGATATACTGCTGCTCGGTTTTCAAGCGCAAGAAGACGGTGCCCATCAGAAGAGCAAGGCCGAGATACATTGCAATGCGAATACCATAGGCAATGACGTCTCGGTAAGATTTGATCCAAGAGCGCTGGAGCAGAACAAGTGGTATCATCCAGGCCGCAGGCTTCTCCGATTTGAGAGGCAAACTCACTTGCTGTAGCGGTCGAGCTTTGCTCACAGATGTGTCCAGATCTACACGCTGCCGTGAAGCTGCCCATGCTTCACATATCGTGTCGGTTCTGGCACAAATCTCGCCGTCCTTGTCCAGATCGGTATTAATCAGGTCGAGGTAGAACTCGGCCGCATTTGTTTCGGGCGGGATAGAAAACCCAATCGTGTTGAAGTAGGACGAGGCGTCGGAGACGGGCCCGTAATAGCACGTCCTGCCGCCGGAGAGAAGGCAGAGCTTGTCAAACTGTCGAAAGGTGGCCGACGATGGCTGATGAATCGAAGCGATGATTATGAGCTATTGAAACTGTTTAGAAGTGCAACAGTATTGGAAGACTTTGTCGACCTACGTTATTTTGCCGACCGATTGACTTGATGTAGCTGCAGACCTCGAAGCTGAGTGCAGAGTCAAGGCCGCTCGTGGGCTCGTCAAGAAACAGAATCTTGGGGTTCGTCACGAGACGGCTCGCGATACCAAGTCTCTTCTTCTGACCGCCACTGAGTCCCTTTTTGATGGGTGTACCAACAATGGTATTTCGCTGGGTGTGAAGACCAAAGCTGTTGATGAGGTCGTCGACACGTTGCAGAGCATCCTTCTTTGATGTTTTCCTGCAGCCCAGTCAGTGGGAAGCAGCCCCGTAATAGCCTCGATGGCTTTACCTTGGCAGCGCGAGCCTAGCTGCAAAGACCATGGTTTCCTTGACAGTCAAGCTGCCAATCAGCGAGTCTTCTTGCTCGACATAGGCAGACAAGTCCCGGATAGCCCTCAAGTTGGCGGGCTGTCCGTTGACCAGAATATCGCCGGTGGTGGCAGATCCAGCCGCGGCAATGCGGTGGGCCAAGGCATTGAGAAGAGTCGTCTTGCCTGAGCCGCTGGGGCCCATGATGGCGAGCATCTCGCCCGGGCGCACGAAGCCGGAGCTCTGGGACAGGATGGACAGAGGGGCATGAGTTACCCTGTCTTTGACTCGGACCTGCAAGTTTTCCCACGCAAACGAAGCCACAGAATCGTTTGCTAGATGCGACGTCTTTGGATGATTCATTTCCAGATCTAGGGACTGGTTTCCCCCAACGGTGGTAGTAGTAGTAGCCATCTGTTGATGAAGAGTGACTGCGAGCGATTGCGAGCGATTGCGAGCCAGACAAAAATTTTCTTCTCACGACTTAAGAATGCTATTATAGATCTGATGCGGGTCTGATAGGCGACCGGTCGAATGTCTTTTATATTTATTGACCGAGTTGACGGAGCTTCTTACTGCATGTAGTGCTGCAGGGTATCATGTACTGTGACCAGGGTTGGAAATAGTCATGACAAGTGACTGACTGATTTAAATCAGTCAGATAGGCCCTGACTTTATGACTGACTAAAAATAGTCACTCACTATACTAGATAACTAGTGACTGACTTAATTTATTTATAACCTTAGTGACTAATAACTAACTAGTTTTAGTCATAACTAAAAAAAGTCATGACTGATTTTAATTATAGTTAAATGACTATAAGGGTAGGTTTAATAGTAGGTAATATTATATAAATATTATTAGATATTATAGCTTATTAATATTAAGATTATTAAAAAACTAGTCTAATATCTATTTTATATAATAAAATAAAGAATTAAATAGATATAT
>JAEIJG010001329.1:0-11804 GCA_037289395.1 Beauveria scarabaeidicola
AAGTATTATTATAAGTAGCTTAGTATAATTACTTTAACCTTTAATCTATACCTTATAATCTCTATAGGTAATAAATTTAGCCTTATAAGAATATAAATAGATAATATAATAGGCCTAAGTAATAAGAATTTTACCTAACTTAAGGATAAGAAACTTATAGTTACTAGATTTATTATTAAACTAAAGGAATTCTTTATAATAGAAATACTATTACTTTTTAATAGTTACTAAATTACCTTAGGCTCTAATAACTTTATTATAGTTACTTAAAAAAGGTAAGCTAATAGGTTAACTCTCCTAATAATAAAGTAAAAATATATAAAGTAATAAGCTTATAAAGTATACCTATTAACTATTTACTAACTAGAAGCTACCTATAACCTTTCTATAGTAGCCTAGTAAAAGGAGCTAAATAATAATAATTTTAAGCGGCTTTATTACTACCTATAATAGTAGATAGATAATATAAAAAGAGGGCTATAATATATTCTTATTAACCTTACTAGGGCTAAGCTCTTTACTTTTATTAATAGATTATTTACTAATAATAAAGACTTAAGCTCTTAGCTAAGTTATATTATTATCCTAAGTAATAAAAAATAAGCTAATAACTAAAGCCTCCTAAGGGATAATATTATTATATATAGCTTAACTAAATTAAAGAGAGTAATATAAAGCGCCTTAGTAAGTAAATTATATAATATAATATAAGGAGTAGATATTATATATACTCTTAATTTAATACTAGTAATAATAACTAAAAGGCTTAGCCTCTTAGAGATCTTAATAATTCTAATAACTAATTCTTTCTTATTATATAAATACCTAATTAAATTAGGTACTATAAAAGAGAAATAACTTATAATTAATATTATAATACTCTAATAATTATATAAATAAAGAAAGATATATAAGATAAGATAGATTAATAATAACTATAATCTAGCTAATATTATAATAAAGGTATTACTAAATCTAATATTTAAAAGCCTTATTAATATAAATAAGATTAATATTAAGATATAAGAATAAGTAGTTTATAATAATATAAAAAAATAATAACTAAAAAAGAAGGTATAAAGGCTAAAGGTATAGAGGTATAAAGGTATAAAGTAAAAGAAGGATATACTAGATATATATATATTAAAAGAATTTACTTTTTATTATATTTTTAATAAAATTAAGCTAATTTAGCTTAAATTAAGGAATTTAATAATTTTTAGCCTTAAAAGAGAAAGACTACTAGTATTATAGCTACTAGCTATAGCCACTAAATGTAGCGCTCTTATTAGCTCGCTACGTCGAATGACCTATAACTATATAATAGACCTGTAACTCTCGATAGGGCAAATGTGGCCCTAAGCAAGCAAGAACATCAACACCAAGAACCCTACGTATCGTACTGTACGACCCCTTGTGATACCAACAAGCACGAAATTGTACCGACCAAGTGAACGTGCAGGGCTCTATCTATTCTTAATACGTCAGGAGTTACAAACTTTTGTCTCCCCACTGTAGGTAGTCGGCCGCCTCCGTACGACCTGTAATTAGCGGCATCAATCACGATTAGATAAGGCGCCGCCAAAAATTATTTTGCGCCCACTTGCGTCGCCACTTGGAGTCATTGTCCCGCCCGTAGAGGTCAACCATCGGTCCATCGCACACCAACCTCGGGCGGCATGTGGCTACGGAGAATCATGACGGAAGCAGTGAAAAAAGTTCCTATCCCCGCCAAGGGTGTCGACTATCGCGGCAAAGTCGTCCTTGCGCCCATGGTTCGCTCGGGAGAGCTGCCCTCAAGACTCGTGGCGCTCAAATACGGCGCAGATCTAGTCTGGGGTGAGAAGCTGACAGCCTAGCCGCCTTATCCCTCCACGTCAAATTGCTAACGTCTTTTCTTTTACCCGAAATCAGGCCCCGAAACCATCGACCGCGCCATCATTGGCACCTCGCGCAAAGTCAATGAGCGGACCGGATGCATCGAGTGGTGTCGCGTGCAGTCGCACGGCCTCAAAGAACCCCCGCCCGATGCGAAAATGAGCGTCATCTACGCCGTGGATCCCGTCAAGGAGGCCAAGAAGCTCGTCTTCCAGATGGGCACGGCCGACCCGGACCGCGCCGTGCAGGCCGCTCGCCTCATCGCCGCCGACGTGGCCGGCATCGACGTCAACGCCGGCTGTCCCAAGCCCTTTAGCACCAGCGGCGGCATGGGCGCGGCGCTCCTCCGCACCCCGGACAAGCTCGTGGCAATCCTCGAGGCGCTCGTGCAAAACATTACCCCAGAGTTCGAAATTGGCATCAGCGTCAAGATCCGCATCCTCGAGACGGCGGCCGAGACGGAGACGCTCGTCCGCCGGCTCGTCGCCACGGGCATCACCGGCCTGACGGTGCACTGCCGCACGACGCCGATGCGCCCACGCGAACGCGCCATCCGCGACCAGCTGCGCATGGTGGCCGACGTCTGCCACGAGGCCGGCATCGCGTGCCTCATGAACGGCGACGTCGAGTCCAAGGACCAAGGCCTGCGTCTGGCGGCCGAGTTTGGGGCCGACGGTGCCATGATTGCCACCGCGGCCGAGACGAACCCCAGCTGCTTCCGCGCCGCGGCCGATGGCGGCCTGCTGCCCTGGCGCGAGGTGGTGGACGAGTACGTCGCGACGGCCATTGCCGTCGACAACAAGTTTGGCAACACAAAGTACCTGCTCGCGCAGATGGTGCCCGGCAAGGAGGACGCCCACAAGGCCGTCACCCAGGCGCGCTCCTACGTCGACGTCTGTGAGGGCCTCGGCCTCGCGCACCTCTTGAGCCGCGCCCGCGTGCTCGATGAGCTGCGCGGCCTCGGCCAGCCCACGGCGAAGCAGAAGCAGCAGGCGGCACGCAAGGCCGCGCAGTCGTCCAATGCGAGCGCGCTGGCCGCCGGCGGACAGATGGGCCACGCACGCGCCGTGTCCAGGAACAAAAAGTCGCTGTCTGATCGCCAGCAGCCGCCCTCGGCTTCGAGTTCGGACAAGACGCCTGTGGTCTCTGCTGCATAGAGATGTGGAGAGGCGTCTGGACTTGAGAAGAAATCATGGAGGCTGGCAGCTCTCCCACTGGAGGGAGAAGGTTTCGAATTACACATTAGCGAGGAATTTTTGCATGTCATGGAGTTTAGAATAGATCAAAAGGACCGACAATGGGTGCGGTGGGATCATGGCTTGATTTTCAAAGGAGGCTTGATGGCAACAATCATGGTTCGCTTGAACATGTGAAACGTTGAATTCTTGAAAGACCATGGTTTCAACCCCTGTGAAAACATCACAACTCGTTACAACCATGGGCCGAGACAACGGACGTGTAGATAGTATTGCCTTTCAACACAATTATGAACAAAGAAAATATAAATCTTGCTACATCATCTATGAACTTTTTGATGTAATGGTACAATCATTGCCAACCCTATCTTGGCATCCCCTTTTATCCGAGATTATGCTGTGTCTTTTCTGTACTGCCGCAGCCGCTGCCATACCGTTCCGCCTTTCTTTATTTACCCTGCCTGACCCAGCCCTCGACAATCTCCCTGGCATCCGTGACCTTTTCGTCGACGAGGCGGACGCCGAGGCGGGCGTGGACCCTGGCAAAGCTGGCGGTCTTTTCAAGGCCCTCGCGGATCTGGAGGTGGGCGTCGCGGACGACGGGCACGCGCTGCTCGTACGTCCAGGCGAGGTCGGCAACGTTGCGCATGGTGACGGGCAGGACGGCCCAGCCGGCGCCGACACCAAACGCGAGCGGCAGGGTGGCGCGCAGGAGCACGTTGCGGTTGCGGGTGACGATGCTGCCGGCCATGGCGGCCACGAGCACGTAGATGGCGCCGGGCATCAGCTTCTCGCCCGACTCGCGCGAGGGCGCCAGCGACGCCAGCGTCCTGGTGAAGGACTGCTCGAGGCCAAAGGCGCGGTCCATGGCCTCGTTGACCTTGTCCTCGGCGACCACGGCGGTTCGGTACAGCGCGAGGCGGGCCTTGCCAATCTGCACGGCCAGCTGGTCCGTCGGCGTGGGCCCGCGCGGCTTCACAATCACCGCCAATTCGCCGTCGTCGCGGGCGCCGCCGGTTTCTCGCTTGGGCTCGGTGGTGAGAGGCGCGGATCTCGGGGCCGGAGGGGGGGCGGGCAGGGCCTCAAAGTCGTCGTAGATGGGTTTTCTCTGCGAGCAAAGGATGCGTTAGCCACGAAGCGCGGGGCGCGGCGGTTCCCTCAAGAGTCGACTCCTCAAACCAAAGCATCAAACGTCGTCCGAAAGGGGTGGGGGGCAGCTTCCATCCATCATCGTACCTTGTCTACGTCGGGTGCCTCTGCTAGAGCCGTTGCGGGCGTGAGGGCCACACTACCAAGGGCAGCTGCCGCTAGAGCGCGCTGGGAAGAAGAAATCAGCTCAATGGGCTCTGGAAAAGACGATTGCGACTCAATTAGACCAAAAGATTGGAAGCTTACCCTTTGCAAGAGGACTCGTGCAGCCATTGTGAGATGTGGAAATTGATAAGTGTGACCTGGCTGGGTGATTCAGTAGCAGCGAGGCGTCATTTCTGGGGGTGGTGGCAGTTGTCGCTTTCCGGTGTCTCCCGGCTCTGAGTGTCTGGAAGCACGCACAAGCTTGCCCAGATTAGCTCGAGCCTCGGAAGGGGGGCTTTAGATAGTCCGGCCAAGAGCTACAAAGTACGTACCAGTAAGAGAGCTGCAACGGGGGACTATTCTGATGGGAAAATTCAAGGTTTCGAAAAAAAAAAGAAAAAAAGGGATCGTAATAAAAGCATGCATATTAATAAAATATACTTTATCTTTTATTTATACCCAGAAATTTAGAGCTCAAGAATAACGTCGTCAGGGAAGTAGTACAGCAACAACCACGAAATAAATGTCGTAATAATGTATTAGTAATAACTAGTATATTGACTATAAATATTTGAACATCTTTACATTGCACAGCTGCAATGCTGCTGCTGATTCCTGTTCTGTGGCTGTGGTATGGTTGGCTGCGGGCCAGCCTGCCATTGTGCGCATTGTAGGCACTCATGTGTAAAGTTCTACTCGCAAGCAAAAACGTTTAGATTTCAGCCTTTTGACATCAATGGGAGCAACTCCATCGTAATATGCACGCTACAAGTCGCCACTGTATATGAGCGTGCGGCTACCTGATCTGAAATGTGTATTAGACATGGATATCATTGTAGTAAAAGAGAGAGTCAGGGAGGCTGGAAATTGGAACGATAGGGCACTCACTCTCACTTTGTCGGGCCGTGTTTTTCAGAATATTTACAGTCCCATCGACCGCAGTCTTTCGTCCTGTGAGGGTAGTAGCTTCCGTCGCCGCGCGGGAGCATTCGGAACTCGCAAGAGTCTGTTAGTGCCTGCACTTCCCCTGCAGACATGTTGTTGAATGGCAAAGAAATGACAGATGGTTGATTTCTCAATGATGTAACTTGAGACGATTTCTTCTTTCTGGCTCCCTAGCATGAGCGAACCTGTGAGCAACTTATACATGTCGATTTCGCGGTTCGTATCGAATGCACGATACACGGAGCAACACAGTGCTATCAGCTTCTGCGCTTTAGTGTCACCATATGAGCCTAAGACATGCGTGGTCTTGAGGTACACGAAACAAAGACGCTGACGAATTGTTGAGCCAATATTCCACGACGCCTCATATTGATTCTGTGTATTACGACAAAAGTGTAGGTTCGCAGCAAATGTGTCTCGAGTTCTAGCGGACATGATGCCTTTTTTTAGAGGTTAGGATGCCGCTTTTAGAGGCTAACTTACGAAGCGCTAGCCGCTAGACCCCCACACCACTATAACTATTAGGCGCACTTCACTTAGTAGCGCTTATTAATTTTAATAGGAGCTTAGTATATATAAGTTAACTTTAGTATTAGATTTTACTAGATTATTATTATAGACCTATATTTTTTAAGATTAAAAAATAGTGGTTACTAAGGCACCTAATTATACTTAACGCCCTCTAAAATACTACTAATTAAAACGCTAATAACTTACTATAGATAGAGCTATTAAGAAGTAATATACCTTTATAACTAAAGTTAATATATATAGTATTAAACTAAAATAAATAAGGTAAGAATATAGTCTTTAGAGGTTAAGTAGTATTTTAAGTTAATAATTTAGATATTATACCTATTTATATACTAAAGCTAAAGATTATCTACTCTAATCTATAAAAGAAGATATTATAACCTTCTTAGAATAGATACTAGATATATATAAAAGAATATAAAAAAGAAGTATAGTTTATACTTATAAGAGAATACTCTTCTAAGTATATTAAAAATCTACTAGAGTTAATTTTAATAAACTAGTAAATAAAGAGATTAATAATATAAGATTAATAAGACTTCTACTTACTAACTAACTACTAATATCTTTTAGATAAGGGGCTAGTATATTAATAGTTATCTAATAATTAAGTATAAACTTAATACCTTAATTAAGGAAAAACTTATAATAAACGTTAATAATATCTATCTTATCTTATATTATTATTAGGTGTATAATATATTAGTATTCCCTAATAAGCGCTAATATATATAACTAGCCCTTATAATTCTTATTTAGGTATATATAGTGACACGTCTTAGGGTCCTTACTTATAAAAAACTTAGTAAAGAAGCTATCTATAATTACTACTTTAGTAGTAATAAAGAGAGCTAGCTTAAATATATAGAAGAATAGGACCTAAAGGAGGATAATTTTAAGACTATTTACTATAAGGATATAAAACTAGTCCTTTTAAAGAATCCTAATAGTAGAAGAGATCTACTAGCTATAGAAGTAACCTTAAGGTTTACTAAAGGCTAGGAATAAAAGGAGAACCTATATATATAGCTATACTAGCCTTAAGGCTAATTACTAACTAAGGTGTAGAAAAACCTTTATCTTTTATAAGGTAGATACCTTTTTATTTAATATAATTCTTCTATTTCTTTCTTTAGTACTATTAGATAATACCTTTGCTACTAAACTTTAAAGTGTGGAGGATTTTTATAAGATTAGAGTTTATACACTATAACACTTACTAGAATTTAACTAGAAAGATAGTATTAAAGATACCCTAATTTTTTAGTAGGCGTTAGTTACTTATAAAGGAATAATCTAAATATTACCTACTAAGGTAATATACTATTATACCTATCTTTATTATCTCTAAAGGCTTAGTCTTATAATAGGATTTATATAAATACTAAATCTATACTATATTTAATATAGATCTAGTAAAGCCATTAAAGGTAAGTATACCTCTAGTTATAAAACATATAACGTGCTAATAGGCCCTAGCTGTTAGAACGTAAGTATAGCTCTAGTAAGTTATATAGTATATAGATATAGTGATATACTAGGTCTATATTAACTAACGTGTATAATATAATATAGTGGCAGCGTTCCTTAGTTAACCCTCTAATAAGGCTTTACTAAAAGTAGTAGGCTATATAAGCCGTTCTATTAATCCTTAAGCACTAATATAGGTGAGTATTATAAAGTTAAATAAAATTTAGATAGATATAATACTAGCTAAGTTAATTAAGCTATAAGATTCTTTAAGCTTAGAGGTGTACTAAGAATCTAGGACTATTAAAGACACTAAATCTATAGGAACTAAGTTATACTAAATATACTATATTATAGAAACTAAGGTATAATTAACTTAAGTATATTTATAAAAACTTACTAAAACTATTATATAAAAAGAATTTTTTAATATAATTAGTATAACTAAAATTAATATATAGTTATATAATAATATTAACTTAGATACTAGAGACTAGTAGCTATAAACTAATTATAGTTTAATTAAGTGTTAAATACTTATAAAGCTAATTATCGCTAATATAAGTATACTAGATAGTCCTATATAGCTATAATATAGGCTATATACCACTTATACTATATTATTACTTAGTATATAAAAGGAAGTATAAGCGCCTAAGTTAGCACTAAACCTTAACACTTTATATAGACTATAGAAGTATAAAAAAGACTAATATTTTATATATTTCTAGGATAAGGGTATTATACTAAATTAAAGATTTTATAAATTCTACTCCCCTTATTATATAAGAGATTATCTTCTTTTATAGTATCTAAAGAATATTAGTAAACACTTTATATAGTATCTAGCTCTATAATACGTGGAGAAAAAAGCTATATTTTACACACTACTAGCTTTCTAATATTATTTAGCTAAACATTATAACTATAATAATTTTAAAAGATATAAAGGCTAATTTAAATACTACTAATTCTAATATAAATATCTTATAGCTATAGCTTATTAACGTAGTAGCCGCCTAAATGTTATTAGTTAAGGTTAGATATAGGTAAGGGTAATAATCCTATAAGTTAAGGTTACCTAGTTCTAGCACCTAGAGCTATTAACTTCCTAGTCTATTATTATAGGTAGTAAAATATATAAATCTATTAAGAGTATAGTGGTATACTTATTAAGACTAGGGTGTGCTTTTAATATTAATTTATTTAATTTTACTATAAAATAAATAATTAACTATAAGGCTAAATTAGTATTAGGCTATTATTACTTATTCTTAAGTTTATAGTTTTAGTAGCTTAAGCTATTTAGTAGATAAATAGGGTGTCTTTAGTATATATTAGAGATATAGTTTATAGGCTAGGTAGTGCTACTATTTTTACTCTCTAGTGCTATTATCTTTATAGGCTGCTTTTTTATAGGCTAGGGCTAGGGGCCTAGGGCCTGATGCTTGCCCTAACGCCTGCTTCTGTCTGCGCGCTAGCTAGCCCCCCTCCACCTCTTCGCTTTAGCGTTACCCTTAGTAGACTATAGGCTCTTAGGGCGTTACTAAGTGGAAGACCGCTATATGATTTTAGGTACTTTTTTATAGGCTAGCTCTTCTATAAGCTAGTCCTTATTATCTACTTTATATCTAGTAGGCCTACTATCTTTTTTTATAAGCTAGTATACCTACTAGTCCTCGCCGCTACTAGTCTCTATTTTAGTCTCTATTTTAGTCTCTATTTTAATCCCTATTTCTATCCCCGTTTTAGTTCTTATTTTAGTCCCTATTTTTATTATAACTAGTAGTCCCTATTATCTTCGCCGCTCCTCGCCGCACCTAGCAGTCCCCGTTTTTATCACGGCATAGCCGCGTCATAAGTGAGAGAATGCAGCTATAAGCCTGCGAGGCCAGGGAGCTAGGAACCTCGGCATTATAAGATAGTAGGGGCTTATATATAATAGAGGAGGATATAACTATAAAGCCATAAGGTCCTTATATAGACTAAGTAAGGGGGATACTTATTAGTAAATAATAAAGTTATATTATTATAATATAACTATTTATTAAGATCTTCTTTATTACTTTTTTTATATTAGCTATTATTTAATAGGTTATTTATTATTATTATAAAAAGAGTAAAAGAACTAATAAAGAGATCTAAAATACCTTTAAAAACTATATATATATATAAAGCTATTATAACTTCTTTATAAGTTAGTAATAAAACTACTATAAATAACTCCTTAGCTTTATTAAAATAAACTAAAAAAAGATAATAGTTATTAGACTATAATATTATCTTATAAACCTTAGTTAATATAAGTAATAACTAATTTATACTAATTAATAAAGTTATAAGGATATTACTCTTAAATTATAGTAATAAAGTAATATTAAAGTAAATATATTATAAGTAAAAGGCTAAGAAAAGAAAAAGTTTAATTAAGAGAATAAAAAGGGGTAAAGATATAAAGCTCCTTAATAGGCTACTTTTTAATAATAAAGAAAAAGTACCTTTAAAATAAGTTTATAATAAAAAATAAAAAAATAAAATTAATATCTAATATCTTACCTTTAAGATTAAAAGTATAACTAACTTCTAGATATTTATAATAGACTTAAATATAATTTTTATAATAAGACCTTATAAGTTTATAATAATATAGTAATAAGTTATTTATATAAGCTAGTATCTTTAAGGTAAATTAAAGTAATAATAGACTTAATAATTAACTAATAATATAAATAGTAAATTTATTAAGGTATAATTATAGGCTTAATTTAAGGAATAAGTATAATTAGAAATAGATAATAAGTATATTTATAGCCTTATAGTGTTTATAGACTTAGATTATATATAATAAGTAAAGAACTAGTTATTTAGGTAATTCTTAAAGAAGTAAGAAAATAAGGAATTAAAGATAATAAACTAGCTATTAATTAATATATATATTAATTTCTTCCTTAACTAGTTATAACTAGTATTTACTAAGGAGATTTTATTAAATAAGCCTTTAAGCTTATAAAAGTAGCTAGTAAGTTATAAATATATAGTAGACTTATAAAAAACTTAAGAAAACTAAAGGAGGCTAAAGTAATAAAAATAAACTAAGTAGGGGATTATATTAACTCTTATAAGACTATAAAGTTAATAGTAATTATACTTAGATATTAAGATAAAATAAAACTATAAGGTTATTATATAATCCTAGTAAACTAGGTTATTAGAATTATAATAATATATATAAATAAAAAGATTATATTATATTAAGAAAGGACTTAAATATTAAAACTATAAGCCTATTATATAAGGAGTATAAGGTTAATATATATTTAAAAGCGCTAGAACTAGGATATTAGAAGTATAGTAGGGACTATTACTAATTTAAATATAAGGCCTTAAATTATATAATATACTAATAATAGGGGTATATTATAAAAAGGTATAGTAAGAGGCGCCTAACCTAGTTATAAGAATAATAAGAAGAGTGCTAAGAGGATATAAGAGAGTAGTAATAAGATATAACCCTAGCTACTAGACTTAACTAAGAAACCTAGATAATATATAGGGTATAAAAAGATAATTATAACTTAATAAAAAATAGTATTTTTATAAGAACTATATACTTATAACTACTAAGCTATTATATTATTATAAAAGTTATACTAGACTTAAGAAGTAATAGAAATATTATTTATAGTTATATTATAAATATAGTTTAGTTAGAACTACTAGGCTAAGATATTACTATAGTTAATAGTAAGCTTTTTAAATTACTTAACTAGCTAAATATAGTTATAAAATTTATAAATAACTAAGGAGTAATAAAGATATAGTAAATTTATATTATAATTATAGACTTAAGAGCTAATAATATATTATTAAGGGCGTTATAATAATATAATATTAACTTAAATATATTACTTAAATATAATTACTAGAACTATTACTTTATTATAAAGAGTATATAGCTTATAAAAAGTATATAAGTATATTATAAAGTAGCTATATAAGCTAAATATATATTTATAACTAATAAAGATAGTAAACTATAGGAGCTAGAAGATTAAGAAGATAATATACTATAGGTTAAATATATTAGGTTAGATAATATTAATAATAACCTAGGTATAGGTAAGGCGGGCGCCTAAATACGTAGTAAGGAAGCTAAGAAGATATCTCTAAAATATATAGACCTTATAGTAGTTTTCTCTAAAGAAGAAGTATTATAATTATTATTACTAGATAGGCTATAATATATAATTAAATTAGAGGATAGTATAATACTACCTTAGGGACTTATTTATATACTTATACTAAAAGAGCTATAAGAACTTTATAACTTTATAGTAAAAATATAAAAAAAGAGATAGATTTAGTAATTAATAAGCCTAGTAGGTATACTTATCTTATTTATATTAAAAAAAGGTAATAAGTTATAAATATATATAAATTATTATATATTAAACTAATAAATATATAAGAATTATATAATATTATTAC
>JAEIJG010001330.1:0-11802 GCA_037289395.1 Beauveria scarabaeidicola
ATTTCTAATTACTATTTAAATCTCTTTATCTATATTATTAAAGATTTCCTTTAGCTAGTCTAAATAGGTTAATTAGAAGTATTTATATATAGTTACTAGCGTATTTATTACTAGGTTATTCTTATAGTAGTTAATTAGATATACCCCTATACTATTAATTTCTCTTAAGCGTTACTCTAGGTTATTATAAGTATCTAATATCTTTAAAGGGTATAAGGCTTCGTTTATTATATACTAGAATTAGTATACTATAGCATTAGTTACTAATTACTAAGGGCTCTTAGCTCTAGCTTTACCTTTTAGGATAGGGGTTTCTAATAGTTTATCTATTATTACCTTTATTCCTAATTAAGGGGCTAGTAAGATTAATATTAGAACTTATTATTTTCATCTAGTTAGCTTTTATAGATTATATATTATTATCTTAATACGTATTCTATCCTCTTAATTCGCGGGGCGCTAATTTATTAAGAGGTACTACGTAATAGCGTTATAATCGTGTTAGATAATAAGGAGAGAAGGTATTAGGCTTCCCTTTCTAATTTACGTAGTACTAATTCGTTAAAAAAGGGGTACTATTTAATCTCTTTAGTTAGTATAAGCTAAGGACTAGTTACCTCCTATATATCTCTTCTAGAGCCTTGTTAGTCTATGGTTAGTCCCTGAGGATAACTACTAATTAGTGTTAGAATAGGGTGGGTTAGTTTTAGTGGTCTTAATTAAGTGATATAAAAAGGGTTCTATTTATATATAGTTAAGGCTATTTATAGTTAAGTTACTATAGCCTCTATAGCTTGTAGGTAAAGTGGGGCGAATTGGCTCTTCTGAAGTGCAACCGGCTGTTGCCTGAGGCACCCGTGCAATTGGCTGCTTGAGCCAGTGCCTCAAGCGACACTTAGATTTCTATAATTAATATTATAAGGTAGGTGGTTAGTATAAGGAGGAAAAGAGTAAGACTATACTAATATATAGGTAATATTATTTTATATATAGTTATATTATATATCTATATAACGCTAATTAAGTTAGATAGTATATACTAGGGTGAGCCTAGTAATAGAATTTTTAATTAGGACGAAGGCACCTATAGTCCGCCGTACTAACTAAGTTGTACTCGATTTGGAAGCCGATTAACTCTTTTGTTGCTTTCCAGCGGGCTTGGGCGTGCTGTTTAGCGGGCTTGGGCTCCTGTATGCTGCTAAAAGCCTGCTCAAAGCTGGTCCCAGCCCGCTAAAGGTTCCCGAGCTGTGCCAATACATCAGGTGACTCCCATCGTGTATGTGTGGGTTAGTCAGCCATCTTTTTGGCAGAGACGGGGGTATGTGCTAAACTTTTGAAGCTCGTGAGCATTGGCGACATTTTAACGACCAAGCGAGCGATTCGGAGGCATAACAACGGAGGCCAGGCTCCTTATTCTGCCTTGCAGCTGTTTTTTCTACGCGCAGAAACACCAACGCCAAAACTGACCTCGTGTCAAGGCCCAATCCCGCACCATGTCACAAACAATTGGCATGGTAAGTCTTCTCCTGCCCAGCAACCTCGATCGCCATATCCAATGCGAAAAAGATGGCGCCAGCTAATCCGATATTTCCATAGACGCGACTAGCCTACTCGCGAGTATGGCACCATATATCAGCCAAAGCCCCCCACGCCGGTCTGACGACGAAGAAGGCCGCCGTCGCCGCCGCCGCCGCCGCAGCGACCACCGGCACGACGCCCACCACACCGCTGACCACGTCCGCCAAGGCCAGCCCGCCCGCGGGCGCGACCGCCCCCTCCGCCGACGACGTGACGCCGCCGTCGCTCGGCCGTCTGGCGTCGCGCATCGCCGTGCTGCTGATGGGCAAGCACAAGCCGACGTTTGACCCGTCGACCGACTGCGGCGACTACGTCGTGGCGACCAACTGCGCGGCGCTGTACACGACGGGCCACAAAAAGTGGCGCAAGACATACTACCGCCACAACACCCGGCCGGGAAGCCTGCGCGCCGTCACCATGGACGTGCTCATGGAGAAGCACGGCGGCGCAGAGGTGCTCCGCAAGGCCGTCAGCGGCATGCTCCCCAAGAACAGGCTCCGCGACAAGCGCCTCGCGCGCCTCAAGGCGTTTGAGGGCGACGCGCACCCGTACAAGGACAATCTTGTGCGGTTTGGAGGCGTGCCTGTGGGTAAGCAGGGCTGGGAGACCATTGTCGAGAGTATACGCGCGTCGGACGCGGAGAGGTTATGAGGGGCGCGTCGCCAAGGTTATCGCGTGAATATGGTGACGGTGTGCATGTGAACGCGGAAACCCCGATATATCATGTAACATGTGTATAATATATAGAGAAGCGTTTCTTGCTCCAAATACTACCCATGGCATAGATTTACGCTGTAATTTGCTTGCTTCCTCAGTATTACTTCAACACTATTCGCTTTTCATGAGATGTGGTCAAATCGAGGGTCAATCTGAGCTTACAACTACGTTCAAAGCATCAATCCCTTGCACATTTGTCACGCAGCAAGCAGACAGGGGCTGCTATCTAGTCTCCAATTCATATCCAATACGCGGTATTGAATTTCTGATGATGGTGAGAAAAAACACAACTACCTGCAATGAAACAAAATAAAGGGATCGGAATCAAATGATGTGCGGGTTCTAATCTACAGCTTGGAAGAAGGGCCATGGCGAGAAACCTCGACCTTGATGAGACCGTTGGGGTTGCTCTGAGGAACATACACCTCGGCATCCTTGCCCGTGTTCTTGATACCCTTGTGCCAGCTCAAGTCTGACTGTCATGTTAGTCTCATGACATCTCATGGACGTTCCGAATTGGCTCCAAACTTACCGAGCTCAAAGTAATGCTTGTTGGGCAGCGAGTAGTAGACCTTTGTGACATTGGGCACCGCCTCGAGAATGTCCTCGGACATTTTGTACATGGTTGCCTGGACGCTGGCGCTGTTGTCCTCGGCGAACCGCTTAAAGGTGATGTTGCGGGCGGCCTCGTGGGCGCGGTCAAACTCGGGCGCGGCGTCCCGGACGGCAGCCAGGTCCGGGAAGACGCTCCAGTCCCAGCTGGCGTCGACGTCGGTGGACATGATGCGGTCCCAGGTCTCGGGCAGGGTGGTGAAGTCGTCGCGGACGAAGCCGTGAAAGGCGGAGCCGGTGCTCTTGAGCACCGTCAGGTCCGAGAGGCCGCTGTTGACGGCGATGCCGCCGCGGCGGCTCACGCGCGCGCGCACGTTGCGCTTCTCCTCGCCCTCCTTGACGAAGCTGTGCGGGTGCGGCCGCCCGTCGACGTGCATGCGCACCCAGCGCTTGGTGATAATGTCGACGTTGGCGACGTGGATGTGGCTGTACTTGTCGACAAAGTGCGCGCCGAGCGTCGCGGCGAACAGCTCCGGCGGCGTCACGGGGTGCTGCTTGGCGAGGATGAAGACGGTGTTCTTCATCGAGTCGGTGGCGACGACGACCGAGTTGTCGGCCTGCGTGTATGACGTCTCGATGGCGCCCTCGAGGAGCACGCACACGACAGTCTCCGTCACTGTGTGCACGCCCGTCTTGGGGTCCCGGTGCGTCTTGAACAGGCGCACATTGTCCTTGCCGTAGCGGGCGGCCGTGACTGAGGGCATCTCGACTTGTGGTGATGTGGTGTGTCTCGTTGGGGGCTAGAGCTACAAGGGGGGGGGCTGAGGTTGAGCTGGATGACGCAAAAGTCTTGTTTGAGAGCGAAGCGAGGCTTAAAGAAGAAATAACACAAAAAGGTTGGCGCAAAGAGGGAGCTGTAGTTGTATTTATGAGGATGGAAACGTCAAGTTATGAGCGGGATCCGATGGTCTTGGAACCTTGTTTCTCGTCGGATGTCCCCGTGGCTTGAGATAGGCGCCCGGTTGCGCAAGGTTTTTGGCGTGGCGTCACAGTGAAACGGAAGGGAGAATTTCTGCCAAAATATCAAGATTTGATTGACGTGATAAATATGAACATGCCAGAGCAGGCAATGGGGCCAGCGCAATTATTTTATACAGCCATCAGCGGCGCCGCCCCTCGACGAGTCCGGACATGTCCCCGGGACGGGTTGGTTCGTTCGGCCACGTCCCCTTGTCCATGCGAGATCGAGTACGCAGCGGCGACCCAATCTGCCCACTAATATTACGACGCTAATAATGAGGAGCAAAAAAACCGCCATGTTTTCAAACGTTGCCATACATATGGGGCGAAATGTACGAGGAAAGGCTGCTTGGCTGGGCTGGGGGTCGCCCACGCCAGAAGGGAGTCGGAGCCCGCCGACACCCAGCACGCGGAGGACCGCCTGGATCCACGGGTCGCTGATGAGATAGATTGCGTGGCTTGGCTTTTGCAACAAGATGGCCTATTCTTTTCAAGTCACATCATGTTTTCCTCCTGCATGTTTGTCTTGCCTGTTGCTCGCTTTCCTCCAATGAGCGGTCTTTTGGAAAAAATCATGGCCGCGTCTCGAAAGACGCGAGAGCCGACGCCGAAGCTAGGCTGGACTCGAGTAGCAACGAGCTTATTGGTCGCTCTCCAGTTGGCCGGTTGATGATCTGATTGTTCCCGGGTGCTGTGATGCAAAATGTTTCGGCCAGCCAGAAGAAATGGCGCGCGGTCCCGAGTGATGGAGTTTGTGATGATTTGGGCAAGAGTCTCGCGGCATTATAATGCGCCATTGCCATTCCGAGACTCCAAAAGTCTAGCTTGGCTACGTTATTTCTTTAAAAAGACTTGAGCCGATGACTATACGCGTCAGGAATTGCATCTTCAGCTCCTACAATCTACAATACATGTTGGCCCTCTCATTCAACATTACCGACTTGTTCACGCAATCGCCGTCTTCACTCCAGATACCGTGGACTAGGGACTTGCGGATGACTTGTAAACACTACCAACACCTTTTCATCATTGGCCATCTCATCGCGGATCTTGTCTGATTTCCGCCAATAGTGATGGCTGTACTGGGGCCAAGGCGGATATTGGAACACGGCTATCGCAGTCAAGTGTGACGACAGAGATCCCCCTAAAAGCTTATAAAGGGAGGGAAAGGTGTCACCGGGGAGCGAAATGCCGTCAAGTCCTGCGAGAATCACAGAGTGACTTTACACATTTATGTTGATATGTTCCTGTCGCGCATGGCACTTGTGCCTGGCATAGCAATGGCTAGCCAGCCAAGTCATCTGTCGCAGCTCTTGCGCAAGGATGCATGATAAAGTGAGCAAGAAATCATGAGTAATTGGTTCGGATTTTCAGTTCCCCCCCTCATTTTGATTATTGACGCAAGCGTTGGCGAGGCGCACTAAATAGCGTGATGATCCCAACTCTCCAGAGCTTGCCCATGCTTGCTTTTGGCTGCCTTGGGCCCCGCCTAACCACGTCCAACTTAGTCTTGCCTGTGGGCTGTATCTCGCTGCTGACAATTCATCCTCTCAACCCATCGTCCTCAACCATCGTCCTCGCTCGCCATCACCATCACCCAGCTCGACATCAGCTTCAGCCTCTGTGGTCCTCGCATTCCCAACACCTTGCATCGACTCGCTGATCTTCTACTCCGACCCCGATACCACAAGTCGCATCGGATGTGGCACACCGCGCGACGCCCGGCCGATTCCCGTTCCACCCGTTCCTCTCAACCTTGAAGAGCCGTGGCATAGCTACCCACGGATGCAGCACGCCCACCAGAGGGCCCCGTCCCAACCGGTGGGCAAGACGACGCCGCCATGCTCGCCAATTCCTCCGATGTAGGCCAAAAGGGCGGTGCTGGGCAGCAGCCCGGCCCGACCCCCCAGCCGCAGAATGGCCGCACCAGCTTCGACCGCGACGGCCTCCAGCCACCCAATGGCGCCGCCAACGCAGCCTCGGCGCGAAATCTCTCCACATCCGCCATGTCCTTTGGTCCCCGCGGGAGCAGTCTGAATCCGGCCGCCGGTCCTGGTAGTTTCAGTTCCGAACTTCGGAGCCAGATCATGTCCAGCCGCGCAGGTAGCCGGCTCGATGTCGGGTCCGTGTACACGGGCGGCGTCATGGACAAGGTCATGGAGGAATCACCAGACTACGCATCCGAGCAGCAGTTGCTCCAGCTCAAAGACAAGCTCATCCGCGAGATGAAGATCAAGGAGGGCAGCGAGAATATGCTCGAGGCTCTCAACGTCAAAAAGGCCAAGCAGACCAAGGATCAACGCCAGCGAGTCGAGGCTGAATTGAGCGCCAGCAACCTACGAATTCGCGAATTGCGTAGCAAAATATCAGACACACAGCAACAGCGCACACGACCCGCCACCCCGACACGCACATGGACTCAGGATAGCTCATTGTCCAACGGTGGCCGGTCGAATCAAAGCCCTAGCAAATCCATTGCAGGCGAGTCCGAGGTCGATGAAGCGGCCGAGAGCCCTTCCTTTGCCCTGGCCGAACTGCTGCAGGCTCTCGAGGTTGAAGGCATGACGCCCGAGTACTACGTCAGCCGCGCCAACCAACTTGTAGGCCTGTTCAAGAGACACCCCGCTATCAAGTATGACTTGGTGTGGTCCATCTTTGGCATGCGCATGCAAATGATGCTGCTCAGTGAAAGTCGAGAAGTAGTGGCCGCTGGCTACCGAGTCACGCGGTATGCCGTTTCCGACTTGGCTTCGCTCAGGAAGATTCGAGACCTCAATACCGACTTTCTCGTCGTCCGTTCGCTCAACAACTACCGCAAGGCTGATGTCGAGCGCGAGCAAGCTCTCAAATTTGTCAGAGCTTTTCTAGATGTCAAAGACGGTGTCAAAGAAATATCGAGAGCTGTCGTCAGAACTATTGTCGCTGTCGCTGAGCAGGGCGACGACCGACGTGCGACTGTCCCGGCCCACGATCAGAACATTGACCGTCTGCGTCCCATTTGTATCGAGACCCTGGCCGAGATTCTTGTCAGGGACCCTCCTCTGCTGATAGCGTCAGGCGGCCTTGGACCCTTGTCCGACGCCCTCTCTGAAGGCTCATACAAAGCATCCGAAAGCTTGACTGCCGTCTTCCTGTTCCTGCTCGACACGCCGCAGAAACGCAAATATTTGCAGCCCAGCTATGGTCTTGATGCCCTCTTCACAGCATTTACAGATCCACTAGGCACAAACGAAATCATCTTGAAGCAGAGCTGTCGCGCCGTCTCCACTGCCATGAGGTCATGGGCTGGTATCATGACCCTCAGCATGTACGACTTCCGGCCTATTCGGTCTCTCATCTACAGCATGCTTCTCCCAAACGAACATGTGCGGGAAACTGTTCTCGATCTCTTATTCTCGATTTTACGAATCAAGCCCCCTGCTTGGGCGACGTCTTTCCTTGCTGGTCGTCGATTGACCACCTACGGTCGCGTTGTCAACCTGAAATCGGGCGATGCGAAAGAAAAGCCGTCTTCATATATGGAGGACGACGGGAGTGAACAAAACTTTGTCGATCACTATACTGCTCTCATTCTGGCTGTACTCATCAAGGCCGGGCTATTGCATACCTTGTTGCAGATTGCGCAAACAGAACAAGATGCTATGCTGAAGCGCAAAATATCGCTATTGCTCTCCGAGGTTCTGAAGCTTGCCAGCCGGTTGTTGCCACCGTCTTGGAGCGCGGAGCTTCAACTACTGCCTGAGCTTTTCAAAGCCGCCACAGATTTCGCCAATGACCAACATTTTGTCGCATCTAGCATTGTGTATCAGATCAGCAGCGTCAGCAAAACACTCTACAGAAGTGCACCGTCGGAGACAATGGCCGGTATTCTTCCCTCGAGCGACAGCATGATTGATTTGGCCGCCTTGGAAGGCCAGCCCCGAGCGAATAATGCCCTCATTTTCGATGACACCACTTTTCGTCAGTTGCTGATTGACTCTGGCGTGCTCAACAGCTCCAACTATGCGAAATGGAACTGGGACATTATCATGAAGATCATCGATGGCCCACTACAAAACGGCAAGCGGCTGGAAGAGGCTGTCAGGGCATCGAAATGGATGAAGAGAATCATGAGCTTCTACCGGCCGTTCAAGTACAAGTTTGCTGAAATAAAAAATACGCGCAATACACAAAAGTATGTGCAGGCTGGCTGTGCCTTGATGCACTCTCTACTACAGTCCAACGAAGGCGTCAACATTTTGGCTGACAGCAAATTGGTGCGCCAAATGGCAGAGTGTCTCGCGCAATGTGATCCAACAAGCGGACTCACTGCGCAGTTCCCGCTGTTTGCCAAAGACCGCCTTACCGACACTCTTTGCAACGGGTACTTTGCCATGCTCGGTGTCTTGACTGGCGACCTCAAAGGGTTGATGCTTCTTGAAAGATGGAAGATGTTCAATATGATGTATCACATTGTCGACTTGAAGCAGCGGCCTGACTTGATCAAGCTTCTGCTGACAAACTTTGATTATACGCTGCAAGGGCATCATCGCGTGTTGCTCGCCAAGGCTCTCACCGCCGGAACCAAGGAGACTCGAATCTACGCGACGGATGTGCTTCGCAAGTGTACGCTTCGTCGGCCAGTCGCGACCAACGCGCTGGGAGATGTCAGTGATTCTCGGTGGGCCATCCAGCTACTGTCGACACAGCTATATGACCCTGAGATTGATGTGTGCGCGACTGCTGTCAAGATTCTGGAAAAGGCATGCAACCGAAAGACTTATCTGGAATACGTCGTTGAATGCAGACCAGCTCTGGATCATCTGGGCGAGATTGGGGCGCCGCTACTTTTGCGATTCCTTTCAACCTCGATCGGTTATCACTATCTGGATGGACTCGACTACATTAGCAATGAGATGGATGACTGGTTCCTGGGTAGAAACGACAGCTACGTGGGCGTGATTGAGGCATCTCTTGCTAAATCATTCTTGATTGACTCGGATGAGCAAGGACAGCAATCCAGCATGTTTGACGAAGCGGAATCAGGGGCAGAATTCCACGACAATCATGTACCACCTCATTTCTATCGGGAGCTGACGAGAACGAGGGAAGGCTGCAAGTTGTTGCGAGACAAGGGGCACTTTGACGAGTTTGCGGCGACGATTCGCGATTATGGAATGCAAGCAGAGGACGCCGAACTCATGACCAAGGTCAAGGGCTGTATGTGGGCAGCAGGCAACGTTGGGTGCATGGAGCTCGGAGCGCCATTTCTGGAAGGCAGCGACGTGGTTGAGCAGATTATCCGGATCGCCGAGTCTCATCAAGTCATGAGCCTCCGAGGGACGGCCTTTTTTGTCTTGGGGCTGATTTCTCGGTCGACGCATGGCCTGGAGATTTTGTCTGAACATGGATGGGATGCAAATACGACGCCGATGGGCCACTCGCTCGGGTATTGCATTCCGACTGATGTCACAAAGCTTCTGTCGCTGAAGCCGTGGGATCACATTGGGGCATCGTCCATGACATTGCCCGTTACACAACGGACGGTTCGCGAGCCACCGCGGACTCGTACCGCGACGCCACCGAGGGAAAAGGCCGAAGCGGCGCCTCTGGTCACGGATGAAGAAGTCAACGGGCGGATTGTCGAACTTCTCGTAGATCTTGGCAACACTGTCATTTATAAGAGGGCGGTGATGGAGCTACAAAAGCTTAAGCAGCGCAAGCCATCGGCGTTTCGCAGCACCGACTTTTTCAGATACGTCATGGGCCTGATGGAGTGGAACCACTACCGCCTCGGGGTGCGCAGAATGGTGATTGATTTGTTTGACAAGAATGTCATGCGGCAGATTGTGTTTGAGGAATCAGACAACGAGGGCGAGGAGGGGAGCAGCGAGGAGGAATCGGATGAGGACCAGGCCATTTCGAAACGGGCGCAGAAACAAGAGCAGCAGCGCCAAAAGCTTCAGCATTTAAAGAAGAATGAAAAAGACGACGACGACGACGACGAGGAAGAGGGAGAAGGCCATTCCAGCGGCAATAGTCTGAATAGCGATGACAATCGCACCGAGAGGCAGCGCAGCGTGAGCGAACCGACCGAGTATCTCCGGAACAGCATGCTGCCGCCGCCTCTTAACTTGAGGCGTTAGACTTGTTTGTATTTCTGGCATCGGCCGGATTCTGTATTTATTTGATAATTCTCTCTCTTTTTAATTTCTTTCTTTTGTCTTTTTTTTTCTTTTCTTTTCTTTTCTCTCATCATTTCTTTTCATTTTTTTTTTGTTTATTCTCTGTCGGCACAGCATGGCGTCAGGGTGCAAGATGCAGAGACGGGAAATAGAGCGGCTCATGGTCCAATTTTTTGGCATCGCGGAAAGAGAATAGGCGGTTTAGGAGCGCGCTGTAACCCTGGTTTTAAAGAAAGATTTTGTCCATTTTTAGTCCGGATTGGTCTCTGGTTGGTTGGTTTTGATAGAGAATTTATATATATATATATATATATATACATTGTTTCCCGTCTTGTACGGTGATGAACATGTGAATACGGCGCGGTTTGTCGGGGGCGGCGCTTTAACCCGAAGCCTAACGTGGACGGACCCCACTGTATGGGTGAGTGAAATATGGCGTCGATGAGGTTCTAGTACGGATACAGGGACATTCATCATCTCGACACTGCCATTACTTGCGTTCCATCTCATCAGTAGTTCTTGCAACTGGTCACCATTTCCACTTTATCCAGCTCCACGATTGACTTTTCAGTCATGGTTCAGGGCAGGGTGCTGGTCGTCGCCGGCTCCGATCCCTCTGGCGGGGCGTAAGTCAAACCCCCCCCCCCGGGAGGAGGGAAGCTTTTCTTTGTTCACTTTGGAGAGCTTCCTCGGAGGAAACGCAGATTTTGCTAGTGTTGCAGCCTCCAGGCTCCTTTGTGATACCAACAGCCAGCTAATAACATGGGTCAATAGAGGGCTAGAGGCGGACCAGAAGGTGCTTGCGGCGCATCAGTGCTACGCCATGACGGCGACGACGGCGCTCACGGTGCAAAACACAAAGGGTGTCATGGGCGTGCACGTTGTGCCGGCAGAGTTTGTGGGGAGGCAGATTGATGCGGTGGTGGAGGACATTGGCGTGGATGTTGTTAAGACGGGTGATTTTTTTCTTCTTTTTTTTCTTCTTTTTTTTTCTTTTTTTTTCCTTTTTCTTTTTTCGCTTTTTCTTCTTGTTTTTAATTGTTGAACTAGCTGACGATGATGCAAAAATAGGCATGCTAGGGTCCGTCGAGACGATTGATGTCTTGTCGGACATGATTGAAAAGCACAACCTGACCACCATTGTCGTCGACCCTGTACGTTGTTTCACTTCCTTCATAGTACCGGAAAGATTGGCAGCCAGCCCTCTCGCTAATACACACACCCCCCCCCCCCCCCCCCCCCCCCACCCACCACCCCGCCCCCCCCCCCCCCCCGCCCCCCCCCCCCCCAGCCATCAAGCACCTCTCCGAGCGCCTTTTCGCGCGCACCACGCTTCTCACGCCCAACGTGCCCGAGGCCAAGCTTCTCCTATCCGAGAATGGCATCGTCGAGCAGCGACCCAACGACGATGACGATGTGCGCAGCGTCCATGACCTCGAGGCGCTCGCGCAGACGATCCGCGACCGGCTCGGCCCGCGGTGGGTGCTCGTCAAGGGCGGACATGTGCCGCTCCGCGCGGCCGACATGACGGCTGCTGCGAAGGGGGACGAGGACAAGGATAAGATTGTGGTTGTCGACGTGCTGGTCGGGCCCGAGGGCGAGGTCGTCAAGGTGCAGAGCCCGTTTCAACCGAGCACGAGTACCCACGGCACGGGATGCTCGCTGGCGTGTAAGTCCGCGGGGGGCAGCAAGCTTTTCAGAAAAAGAAAAAAGCTTTGCTCCTTTTTTTTTTTTTTTTTTTTTTTTTTTTTTTTTTTTGTTTTTTTTTTTT
>JAEIJG010001331.1:0-11779 GCA_037289395.1 Beauveria scarabaeidicola
ATTTTATATTATAAGTTAATAAAAAAAGAATTTTTTAACTTATATAAGGAAATTATAATAAAATATAATATTAAAGCCTTAGGAAGTCTTTACTAATTCTTAATAATAGAAATTATTAAGGATTAAAAAAATAAAAAGGTCTAGCTTTCTTAGAAGTCTTATATTTAGAAAATTATATACTAATTTAAGTATAATAATAAGAAGAAGGTCTAGATTTCTTTATTAATAAAGCCTTTAGTTACTTTTAATAATATAGTTAAAAAGGAGGCTATTACTCTTTATTAGTTAATTATTAGATTAATTAAGTACCTAGCTATAATAACTTAACCTAATATTACCCTTATTACCTTAAAACTCTTTTAATTTCTTACTAACCCCTCCTAGGAGTATATTAACTAGAGACTTAACTATATTTAGTATCTAAATTAATCCTAAGACCTTTATATTATCTTTAATAATAACTAGGAAAAGCTTATAACTTATATAAATACTACTTTTAATAATAATCTTTAAGATAAAAAGAATACCTAAAGGTATATTTTATAACTCTTTAAAAGCCTTATCTTCTATTACTTAGCTAAGTAAAATATAATTATAACTTTATTAATAAAAGCTAAGCTTTTAGCCTTTTCTTAGATAATAAAAGAAATTATAATATTCTAATACTTATATACTAATATTAATTTCTTTTTTAATAGTAATATTAAACTTTTTTATAATAATAACTAGATAATTTAGCTAATTAAGGAGGACCTAGTTAAGCTAGTAATAAAGCTTTATTATATTAATATTTATAACTATTAGGTTTACTAGGAAGCTAGAGTTAGCACTTTTAACCTATAATAGAAGTTTATAACTAAAATAATTATAAATAGCCTTATTAAGGCCCTTAGTAGGTAAAAATTTAATTAATTTATTAAGATACTAGGCTTTAAGGTAAAACTATTACTAGTAGAGGTAGCTAAATTTATTACCTAGTAGCTAGAGCTAGTATTACTAGTAGTACTTAATAATAATAAAGTTAATTAACTAAAATAGCCTAAATTTAACCTTACTAATAAATTTATTATACCTTAGTAGCTAAGTATAATACTACTACTAGCTAATTAAGTATAATATATAGTATCTCTTTAAAGCCTAAATAACCCTTTATTAAGTAAAATAAGTATATTATTTTCTAATACTTAATAGTTAAATAGTTTATATTTAAATATAATTATAAAATTACTAGGTTAAGTTAGTATATATAACTTAAGTACTTTAATTAAGGGATATTAAAATAATAAAAAACTTAATAATATAGACTATAACTCTAATAAGCTTATATAGTTTTTATAATACTTAGTTTCTTTTTCTTTTTATAAGAAGATTAAGTTTTTATTTTAGCCTTAAATAACTTATATCTTTTTTTTATTTTCTAATATATATATATATATAGTTTTTTATAAGTATTATACTAATTAAGGGTTTAAACCCTTATAATAATATTATTTTTTTTTACTTATTATTATATACTTAAAAACACTAAAAATAACTATCTTTAATATTTATAATATATTTTTTATACCTTAATCTAAAGTAACTTAAAGCTAAGGGGGTATATTAAATAGAAAGGTATTATAAGATAGACTTATAAGATTTAGTACCTATAATAGGGGTAATATTATATAGTAGAAAATATACCTACCCTATAAAGGTGTCCCTTATTCCCCCTCACACTATAGCTTCTTTTACTCCTTAATTAATACTATTTCTATGCCTAATCACTATTCCGCGTGATAACAGGTCTATAATACAATTTATAGGTCATTTAACAATACAAGCTAATAAGAGCGCTACATTTAGTAGCTACAGCTAGTGACTATAATACTAGTAGTCTTTCTCTTTTAAAGCTAAAAATCATTAAATTCCTAGATTTAAGCTAAATTAGCTTAATTCTATTAAAAACGTAATAAAAAGTAGATTCTTCTAATGTGTGCATATCTAGCATATCCTTCTTCTACTCCGTGCTAGCTAATTAGGGGTCGTAGTAGTAGGTGTTATTCTCTCGCTTCTTCTGTCGCTTCTTGTATTGCTAAGGGAGGTATTGATGACGCTAGGTGTGTTGATGATTGAGCTAGAATTGCTATATCTTAAAGGTCCTCTCTGTGGGCTTAAATTCTCGTATTAGGGCAGAAGTCCTACCTAATGGCTTTATTACCTCTGGCGGCTCTTGAGTGTTGCCTTTGATCGTTATAGCTTCCGGCTCTTGTGCCTTCGCTAACGGCTTCGGCGCCTTGATAGGCTCTTGAGTGTTGTCTTTGATTGTCATAGCTTCCGGCTCTTGTGCCTTCGCTAACGGCTTCGGCGCCTTGATAGGCTCTTGAGTGTTGCCTTTGATCGCTAAAGCCTCTGGTGCCTCTGGCGGCTCTGGCTCTTGTGCCTTTGTCGACGGCTCTAGCACCTCTGGCGGCTCTGGCTCTTGTGCCTTCGTTGACGGCCCTAGCGCTCGTGCCTTCGTCGACGGCTCCGGCGCTCGTGCCTTCGTCGACGGCTTTAGCACCTTGATAGGCTCTTATTCCTACGTGGGGAATGTCTCTCGTTAAGTGAGTTTGAATAGAGCCTTCGTAACTAGGTATCTTAGGGTCACCTAGACCCCGCGCTTACGGATCTAGTCCTAGAACTATTAAAGGACCTATAGTGCGGCCTTATCAAAGGCACCCTAGGTCTAGAAGTTAAAGTCTTTAACGAAGTATATAAATACCCCCCCTAGGTCTATATCTTCGTTTATATAGATAAAATTAATAATAGCGTTATTAATCTAGGTAGGGGTAGTGGTAGCTGTAATGATTATTGATGGTCCTATCTCCTGCTAGTCGTTTAATGTGTACTTGGCGTACTTAGCGTACTTGCTAAGGCGTTGTCGTAAGTAGGCCATGTTGATGAGGGCTCTTGTTGGTGGCGGGCTTGACGAGGGCTCTTGTTGGTGGCGGGCTTGACGAGGGCTCTTGTTGGTGGCGGGCTTGACGAGGGCTCTTGTTAGTGGCGGGCTTGACGAGGGCTCTTGTTAGTGGCGGGCTTGACGAGGGCTCTTGGTGGCGGGCTTGACGAGTGTGTAGAAAGATGGCCTAGTTAAAGGATCCTTCTACCTTGATTTCTCGCGATGGAATGAGACGATTAAATCCCTTAGGAATTAGTGGCTAAGCACTAGATCTTCTTTAGGAAGAGGTCGTATTTAAGAAAACTCTGCAGGGGAGTAGTGTGTTTGTAGCTAGACCTGTCAAATTAGCTTATTTAGTAGCATGATGTTTTGTACTTAAATAAAAGCTCGTCTCTTCTTAATAATTCCTAACTGTCTGTGGTTTTGTAACCACTGATTAGTGTTGGTATCATAAGGGTCGTACGGTACGATTCGTAGGGGTTCTTAGTGTTGATGTTCTTGCTTGATTAGGGCTACATTTGCCCTATCGAGAGTTATAGGTCTATGATACAATTTGTGGGTCATTCGACGATGCGAGCCAATGAGAGCGCTGCATTTAGTGGCTGCAGCTGGTGGCTGCAACAGTAATTTTACCTCCTGAGGCTCAATCTTTGGACTCTCGGCTGGACACTATCCACACGAGAAGCGATCGGGACCCATCTTCCACGACGGGCGCGGAACCGAGCAGAAAGTGGTGCAGTCCCAATAGCTTCTTTGCTTCTAAAAATACAAAAAACAAATGAAACATGAATTATATCACCAATATGCCCTCCGGAGATGACTTGCTTCGGATACAGCTCTACTGTAGCCCACCGAACTGCAACGATTCTCCGAAATTCGATCAGTAAATGTGTTTCGGCATCAATGTAGAGGATCTGGGTCAGCGATCGTCATGCACCGAGTCGTGGTCGTTCGGTAGCCCAGGTGGATGCTCGGTAGCCCAGGTGGATGCTCAGGTTCATCAGATGCGCCATATCCTGCCTAACGGCGCCCAGGTGGCGGGTAGCCCGGTACACTGGAGTGGCCGGACGAGGAAGCGCCATATGTAACGCGAGGCTCAGGGGATGAGGCATTATGGCGACGGGAGGGCTGAGTTGGCTGACGCGAGGGCCGAGTTGGCTGACGTGAGGACTGAGTAGTCTGACGCGAGTGTTGAGCCGACTGATGTGAGTGGTGAGGTGATTGACTTGACGTTGAAGAGGAAGACATCTCACTCAACAGCTGGCCGTGCCCATCATAGTAGGATTGTCTGTGGCGATTGACGTCTGGGGGCTGAGAATGTTCGCTGTCGATGGAGGACAAAGACGGCTTAAAACCTGGCCTCGAGAAAGCTTCATCATTGTGCGTACTAGTGGATGAATTTGTGTATATCGATAAAGTGAGCTCGCTGGTCAGGGAGGGCGTAGAGGACGACGACGAAGGGGATTCGGTACCACTCCGCGACTGGGCGCCTGCAGTATTCAGTCTGCGGTATGTGAATTCCGAGGATAATGCAAACATATGCTCTTCGATGCATTGCAGCACTTTGGTATGCGGGTCATCTTTCGCGGATCCGGTACTTGCTGTTTGCCGACCGGCCTTGGCTGTGTGCCAGGGATAGCTTTTTCCGCATATAGGACAAGTGTTGAAAGGTCGAGGACAGGTCATGTAACTTAGCTGAGCCAAGCTAAAAGTCTCCTTGGATAGTTTCTCGCCGTGAGAGCCATGCAGATGCATAACCAAGTCTTTGGTCATCAAGTCAAAAGACTCAAACGCCACCGGCGAGACAGCATCGCAGGTCGGACATACCCAATTGACGTTTCTATGAAGATGGCAGACCCAGTCCGATCCGTGATGACTTTGCATATGAGTTTCCCACTGTGGCCCAGTTTCGAAAGAGGGTGGGTTGTTTCGGTCGCATTCTTTGGCTAAGCAGACGTATGGTTTAGTTGTGTGCAGAAAGTGACATCTTTTTTTGGTCAGTCATGAGCTCATATAATGTGAAATAAGGTAGATGGCTTACAACTCTTGATCTAGGGACAAGGATAGCTCGGAACAGGCCTCGGCGCAAACTGGGCAAATGTGCGGATGCTCTGTTCTAGAATCGGGTGTCTCAGTACTTTCGACAGGCAATCTCCATTCCGCAATTTTGGGATCGGTTGCATCGATACGCTTGTGCTCGTATTCTACGTTGTAGAGTGTCTTGTAGTGAGTGAAGAGAATAGCATCCGCCAAGACTTTTTCGAGTCCCGCGGGTTCGTTACCTGGCGCACTTGCTTTTTGGGAGCCAGCTTCGGCCAAGTTGAGATGTTTCGTTTGAAGCCCCTCCCACCGGCCGAGAATATCGTCAGGAGTTTCCGGCTGCAGGTAAGGAAAAAGAGTCCGGATGCGTGTGATGACGGCGGTGTTCAAGTCGTGGTCCTCATGCTTACTTCGATACTGCGCGACTCGCCGCCCGAAGCCGGCTTTGGTGTGAAATAGTAAAAGATTTGCGAATGCCTGTAGCTCTGTGAGGGACAATTCAATCTCGGCGAGTTCAAGGTTGAAATGATTGTCGGGAAGCCTCCGAGCGAAATGCTCCGGTGTCGCCGATTTCAGAACTGCCAAAGTCACCAGTCAGCGTAGTTGCATGAGAGTGAGCAGCGGACATGTTGTTGTACCGAGCAGCGATTTTTCCTGTAGAATCTCTAGATAGACTTCTATCAGGGAACGCACTTTGTATTTGGATGGATCCAGCAGTGCATCTAGATTTGGGCCCTTGTCAGTCCACACGTTGAGCGACTTGGCCCAGTGCAGGAGCCTAAGCTGTGCGGTCTCGCTCCTACGCCTGTCCTTGTCCTTGAGGGGCAGGCTGGAGATGGCAACGAGTAAATTGTCACAGAACTCTGCCCTCGAGTATATTGAGTCGGGATCATGATGGGGATTCTCCCTCATCGTCATGGTCGTAGATGATGCTTGGTGAAAGGTGCGTGTTTGCGGGTTTGCGAGATGGACGCGACATGAATAAGGTAGGTACCTACAGAGTAATTGTATAAGGTATTCTACGGCGGGGGATGCTCTCGTTTTAGCGCACCGAGGACGTTACACAAAAAGCAGCCACTGCATGTGCCACATTCCGGATGCAGCGCAACACGATCTGGGCACCGCCACATGACATGAGACAAGTCACAGAAACTGGAAATGATTTGGCAACCTGGCTGGCAATGAGAGCCTGTCATCTTTGTGCGACGGTCCAGGTCCACGGGTCACTACATTGCACAGCTGAACGAGTATCCTGCAGGCTGCCACCCGCGTTTTGCCACGCCCGAGGCTGATCGGCTGGCTGATGGCTGTCAGGCGTGTGCGAGCAAATGAAATAAGTAGGTGCCTTGTCTTGAATTGCTAGTCACCACGGCAGACTGATCAGGTGAGCACAGCCTCACTGGGAGGGAGAGAATCAGCAATCATGTCCCGTGTGTAGCCGCACCCAGTCACCGGTATGTTGGAGCCTGGCCAAGGAGTCAAGAACGGGAGCAACGCGGACATGCATACATGTTTCAGTCACCTTGCACAACTTGTTCGTATTGCTTGCTGGCGTAATCTTCCTTCGTTGGTAAACACGTGGCGTGTATGCCTGTTCTTTGTGCGCAGCGGCCTTTCGACCTTTCGAGCACACCGCGTTTCTCAACTGCCCAAGGCCCAAGGGTCACTGAACGACGACGTATTCGCATCATATTTGTACCTATTTAAAGCTTGAATCATCCTATGAGGGTACGTTCATCTAGTCTGATATGACTCATGAGCCAAGACAAAGACTACCCTGCGACACCAACTGGCCTGAGCTGGCGTGTTATGACAGGAGGCGCGCAACGTGTCGCGCAAGAGCTCGAAGCGACTACTCAGGTGCAATCCAATTCACGTCAGGCTCGACTCCCTGGATTTCTTCCACATCTTCATCGAAATCCTCTTCGACGTCCACGTCGAAAGCATCTGCCTTCTCCAGCGCAGGCTTAGCATCCCCATCACCCACAAGCTCTGCACCGTGATAATATCCTTTCGCCACAAGATGCTCTTTCCCAACAATGACGGATCTTCTCCTATACTTGAGTTTCGTGACCTTGATTGCAAATATGACATCTGCCACTTCAGCCATTTCCTGACTTGAGACGCTTCCACGAGCCCACTGCATGCGCGGACCAACCGTGACCGGACCGCAATCAAATCCAAGCTCGCTTTGCATTTCGAGTCCCCCATCACGACGTACCATGACAGATTTCTTGTTGCAAAATCTCAAGCCGGTGATCATGTAGAGATAGCCGCCGTATTGGGCTAAATGCTTCTGTACTCCTGCAGAACACTCGACGGCTCTGAGGTAGTCGGATTTTCCAAGTGTTACCTGTAGCCCATGCATTTCGGGAATGAAATAACGATTTGAAGATTGACTCTTGCTGTTGAGACGCATCTTGCCACCAAACACGGCCGAGGCTGCATCTGCAAAAAAGCCAGCGCCCCAAGAGCTTGCCGCTTGCGCAGTGATGGACACATTGAACATGTGCGACGCTTTGATGCGATGCTCATCAAAAGTTACAATTTCATCATCGCCATCGTTGATAACTATCATGTCTTTAATACTGCTGATCAAGTGGCCAATGCATAATTCTCCCTTATGCATCAGAGTTGGCAAAATATGGTAATCGTTGACTCGAGGAGCCATTTGAAGGCCTGCCGAGGGCTGAATCGCCAAGGTCTGGTGGGCGAAGTAAGTGTAACATGAGGGGACTCGGTCTATTTACCTACTGGGTATCCGTACAGTCACTATGAATAGTTAGCCATCGTGCAATCGCCAATCTTTCAGGTGGAGGGAGGGAGGGAGCAGTTGACCTCGGACGATGCTGAAGCCTGCAGTTCAGCTTGGGGTTACACAGCATGTCAAGGATTCAGAGCCTGATCGACACATTATTTACCCCGCGATTGACACAAAAGTCGGGCATTGCTTTGGCCCCCAAACATGTGGTGCTCCTTGAATATTGCTGGGCATAGCGGATCGAATAAAAGAATATGCGCTCCCATTCCTACATCGAATAGAACGACAACGAAAATAATATTGAGAACAACCTCACCCGGTGGAAGATGCTTCATCGCCATCCTGAAAAAAAAAACCGCAAAGGTTGGGCAGGGTGAACATGCAATAGTAACGAATAAGTCCCTGCAAGCCACAAAGCCACACGGCAAGCAAGAACTGCGACAGTATGCTGTGCCAACACTGCAGCCAGCAAAAAGGAAGGCCATGCAAGGCTTGGGAGAAGGTTGTACTGGTAATGCTGGATGGTCTTTCTGCTGACGAGAAAGGTTTGGCTTTCACTCAAATAACTAGTACCTGCCACGATCACAGCGAGCTTGTTCGTCCTCTACAAACAGCTTCAATAGCGGCACTCGGCAGAATGACGCACGATGCTATGTCGACTGGTAGGCTCATCGAGCCGGACCACGTAGAGGAAAAAGAGATGGGCGCCGGAGTTGGGGCGCAACGATGTAATCACCCCCCCCCCCTCCTCTCGAAAGACTGCTGCGACTATCGAATGTCCTCCTTTACTAAAAACTGGGAAATAGTGCGAGGGCTAAATCTACCAACGACCTCGGAGAGGCAGACCATAGACACATATCGTGAGGACCTGAAAAGGCTCGTCAAAAGCAAACATGAAAAAATCCTTGGCGCCAACGGAACCATTACCTCGGCCAGTCGACCGCCGAGGGATGAGCCTGTTATTGACCTCCCAGAAGGGCTCAATGATCCGTACATTGCCCAAATACCAGCCGGCTTCGCTGATGATGTTGCTGAAACAGACAGCGAGTTGAGATCTGTCACCCAGCAAAACGTTTACGGAAAAATGGAAAAACTTGTCTTGGCTTTGAAAAGGCAGCTAGGCAACTGCAAACCTCCCCATTTGCTCCGCCTGCGGCTGGGCGGTTTCAACCAGCGCCCTTTTGAGACATGTCAGTTCTACATTAGCCCGCGCCATGTTGATGGCAACTACGAATGGGTGTACTGTACCGGAAATTTCCCGCGGTATGTATCTTTTACTATTCTGTTCTCTGTGTTCCCCTCATCACCTGGGCTCTTGTTGTTGTTGTTGTAATAGTGTTGCCGGTGTCTTGGCCAGATCTATGGTGATATGACCAGTCGTTGATTCTTTCTGGAGCCTAATGAGCAAACAGGCATAGCCCAACCTCGACAGAAAAGCCAAAGCTTTGCGAGCATATCAGCAAAGCAGAACATGATTGCAAATCTGTATGCATTTCTGTTGTTCCTCGAGGACAAGTACGGCCGACTGTGAACAGTCACGAGACGAACCAAAGGGTGCCGCAAGGTCTTGGGGAGTGCCAGCTGAGCATGGGTTACGGAAATCCCGTCCGAACGAGGACGATGAGAAGCTTGGCTGAACTTATTGAGCTTTCTCAAATAGAAAGGGACCGCACCAAACCCATGTCTGTCAAGGATAGATATCGTCTTTGCTACAACTTGGCACTTTCTGCCTATTGTCTTAGCAGCGCGGCTTGGAGACGAGCTCGCTGGTGCAAGCGAAAGACTTTTGACGCAAACATATTCCTTCACCATGACTCGACGACAGGCGTCATACATGACCAAACAGAAGCATATCTCTCGTGTCCTATTGAAGCGCCTTTGCCACAGTTTGAGTCGGTTTCAGACTTGAAGTGTGATTTGAATCTATTGGAGCTGGGCAAAATTCTAGTCGAGGTAAGATTCTGGAGAAAACCAGACGTCTTCAGCAGAGTACAGGGCCGATCATCGGAAGAAGAAATTCGAAGGCAATTGGGACTACTGATCAAAGACCACCCCGATTTGCTCGACTCTGAAAGTCGCTTCGTCGATGCCATTAAAGCGTGTCTCAGTTACGAGGGCAAGTATGCTGCGAAAGATAAAAGCAGTCGCGAATTTTTGAACTTTTTTGAGAAGCACATTCTACAGCCACTCTCGATATTGTTGCCTGATTGCCCTGGTGCTGAGGAACCAAAAGAAGATTATCTGTCCGACGTCGAGACGCAGCGCGAACCACTGACAGCGCTGCCACATAAAAGGGAACCAGGACCAAAGAGGTATGTCTCTTTGCCCGGCCACAAGTATCAAGCAAGAGCTAACGAGACTTGGAAAGTGCAAGAGCAAAGGAGTTCATGTCAAGAATGCAAAAGTTTGCAATCTCGTACGTGAATCCACTCTCTGTCAAGTCAAGAACGCCATTGCCAGAGAACCGGAGGAGGAAAATCCGTATAGCTGTCATCGACAGTGGCATATCTACTAGCGACTCGGAAATTCGAATTGGGCTGCGCGACTTAAACGTTGGACTTGGGCAGCGCGACCGCAGAATCGCAGAGCTGCGCAACTTTTGCAGTACCAGTGTTGATGATTGCGAAGACTACCATGGCCATGGAACCACAGTCGCCAAGATACTGCTGGAAGCCGCTCCCCAGGCGGAAATTTACATTGCAAAGGTGACCAACTCGTCGACTGTTTCAGACGACGAGCTGCACAACGTACGCAAGGCAATCAATTGGGCCGTTCAGGTTTGGGATGCCGACATCATCAATCTGTCGCTCGCAATGAGGGTCGAATCGCGCGACATTGATGAAGCATTATCGCACGCCTTGCTTCCAAGCTCCAAAATCATCTTTGCCGCCGCACACAACAATGCCGGCCACCACGAAGGCCCCTCGTGGCCAGGCAGAAAACTTGGCATCATTGCGATTCACTGCACCGACGGCGATGGCCAGCCTCTGGGCACAAACGCAAGCGTTGGCCGTGAAGAGTACTTTGCGACCCTGGGCCTCGACATACCCATCAAGGAGCATTTTGCGACGACCAGGTCGCAGTTCGTCTATGCCTCGGGGGTTTCGTACGCGACGCCTATTGCGGCCGGCATTGCGGCCAACATGCTCGAGATTTTGCGGCACGAGGCGTCGCAAAGGGTGAGTGACGTCAAGAAGTGGTTCTACAATGGTCGTTATATGAAGGCGCTCTTTAAAGCAATGAGCCAGAAAGAGCGCAGGTGCTGCTTTGTTCAACCATGGACATTTTGGCACGAGATTATCAGTGTCTATTCGAGGTACAGGGACGTGCAGCTCAGATCTGGGGACGAGAGGAATATTATACGGGTTTTGGAGTTGCTGGCCGCTTGAGGCAGAAGAAATGTCAAGAATTTACTTGAATTCAAGTTTGCAAATGTTGATCTATCCGAATCAAAATTTTGATTGATAAGAAATCAGCGGGCAACTGTTTTATACAAACTCACGGTCAGCCACAAGGCTGCCACGGATCAAGTACCTGAGTTGCATCATCTTCAGAGCTCTTTCCAGATAACGGATCCGCAGGATCAGTTATGGCGACTGAGCGTGACGAGTTGACGCATTGGAAGGGACCCTGGCCATTAGAGCGGCCATGGCGACTTGAAGTTTGGTGAGGACCGTCAATCTATCACCAATGCCTTCAAACTCCAAGATCCGGAGTCAGGGACAATGGCATTGGCATATCACTGCAATCCATTTAGCACCAGACTAGTTAGACTAGAGCAGCAGAGTGAGTCTGATATGATCATGGAGGGTGCCAAGCTCGGCTTCTCGTCATAATGACCGTCGACAGAGTCTGTGGCTGCTAGAGTATATATGCCGGTGATGCATTTTTATCCACAAGGTATGTACTCCAGCCAGTCCTGGGGCCAGTCGAATGGCATGAAGAATTTTGACCGGTACTCGGTCGGTGATGTGACGGACCTTTTTTTTTTTTTTTTTTTTTTTTTTTTTTTTTTTTTTTTAATTCACATGATTTTCCAATTTTTTTTTTTTTGTTTT
>JAEIJG010001332.1:0-11775 GCA_037289395.1 Beauveria scarabaeidicola
ATATAAAAGACCTTAGAAGAATAAAAAATTACTATTAGTAATAAAGTATTAGAGAAATTAAGTCTTTTAAATATATTATACTTACTAAATAACTCTTAAAATAAAGAAAAAGATAATAATAAAGATAAAAATAACCTTATTAAGATTAACCCTTTTTATTAATAAACTAATAAAAGAAATTATTATTAATAGCTAATACTACTAGAATATAACCCTAGAAGAGAAGAATAACCTAGAGGTAGAGTTATATAAGAGAATAAATAAGATAAAGACTATATTATAATCCTCTCTTCCTCTTACTTTTAATAAGACCTTTTAAAAAAGGTTAATAAGGCTATCTAAAGTTTTATAAAAACTAAAAAATATAATAATATAAGAGATAAGTTTTTTACTAACTTTATATAGACTTTTAAAGATAAATATACTTACCTTAATATATTAAATAAAGCCCTTTATAAAGTATTCCTATTAATTCTAATAAAGACTATAAGCGCCTTTTATTTATAAATACTTATAAGAAATAACCTTAAATATAAAGAGATAAAGTAAGCTATAAGGACTTATTTTAAACTAGACTAAGTCTAAAGAGATAGATTTATCTAATAAAATAATATTAGACTAGGAAAATTCCTCTATAATAACCCTATAAAGATAATAATTAAAAATATCTAGCTAATAATTAATTAAGTTAAAGATTTATATTTTAGGATAAATTTAAATAAAGATAAATAAGAAGCTAACTAGGAGATATATTAGACTCTCCTTATTATAGTTAGAGGTATAAAAGCCTATAAAAGAGTAATTCTATTACTAGCCCTAATATTTAAGACACTCTATATAGAGTTACTATAAGCTATAATAGTATAATAAAATAAGAAAGAATATAATAATAAAGCCTTTTTTATTAACTATTAATTTTATAATAAAGGTAATTTTAAACTAAACTAAGAAAAAGTAACTAAACTCTTTAAATACCTAAACTAAAGAAGGTATAACTAACTATCTTTTAATTAAAATAAAAAATATTAAATATATAAGAAACTAAGATACTTCTTAATATACTATATAAAGAAAAAATAAGCTAATAAAAAGGTATATTAGATAGCTAATTAAAGCTACTAAGGTAAACCTAAAGAAAAACACTACTAGATATTCTTTATAAGTATAGAAGGTAAAGAGAATAATAAAGACTACTTAATCTAATAATTCTAGGTAATAAAAGTTAATATTTTAAATAATAATAATAAAATAACTAAAGAAGAGGATAATAAAGAAGATAATAAGGGTAGTAAAGTATATAGAGAAGTATTTTTCTTAGTAGTAAAAATAATACTAATAGTAAGCTTTATAGTAATTACTAATAACCTTATATAGCTAGAAGCTCTAATTATAGTATTATAAGATATAGTAGTCTATTATAAGCTAACTAGTAAAGACCTTAGGAAGGCCCCTAAAGAAATAATAAGGGATATAATCTTATAATATATAAAGACCTTAGATAATAATACCTTACCTTAGCTAATTATATAATATTTAAATAAGATCTTTAGAGATATCTTACTTAATATAAAGGCTACTAGATCTTTAATAATAGGCCTTCTATAAGCCTAGGCACTAATAAAATTAATACTAGAAATCTTAATCTAGAGAAATATTACTTTTAGCTAAGTTAACTTTAGTAATAGTAGCCTTAATATTATTAGGAAAATAAAGATCTAATTAATATTTAGTAAATTAGAATTCTATATCTTTAATAAATATACCCCCTTCCTTTTATTATATATAAATATAAATAAACTATATATTAAGTTTAATAACCTAAAGAACCTCTTAATCTAAAGTAATATTAAAATAATAATAATTTAATATTAGAGATATTTATAATAGCTACTATTAATAACTAAAATAATAGCTTTTTATTTATTAATAATCTAACTAAAAAAGCTATATTATTAATTTAATTACCTCTTAGTAGAAAGACTATAATACCTTCTAAGATAAGCTAGTAAAGAATTTAATAATAATATACTATAGTAGCTAACTAAGGTCTACTAATACTACTAGCTTAACGCTAAGATACTAAGAAGATTTAGATTCTTAGTAAAAGGGGATTATAAATTTAACTATAAAGTTATAATAGATATCTTTTATATCTTAAATACCCTAGTACTTTATATTATTAATATTATAACTAGATTTAATATAGTAAGATTCCTCTAATTAAAAGACTAAAAAGCTAAAGATATCTAAAATACCTTTAGAGAATATTAGATAAATACCTATATTAGCCCTCCTAACTAGATAGTATATAATATAAATAAGAACTTTATATTAGTAGAATTTTATTAATAAATTAACTAAATATATATATAAGTCTAAGAGATACTAATTAAGGTATATTATAATATTAGTAAAGTTAAAAGGTATTATAGACTATTATATTAAGCTTATTAAATTATTAATAATAAGCTAGGAGAATATTATATACCTTAGTAAAAGCTATAGATAGTAGTAAAAGTTATTAATAACTCTACTAGCCTAAATAGGCTAATCCTAACCCTATTAGTCTTTAGTATAATCCTAAAACTATCTTAAAATTTACCTTTATATATATTAATTATTAAATAGGTAAAAGCTATTAAAAAAATTATAATAAAAGTAAAAATAATACTTACTAAGAGGTAAATATAAGAAGCCCTAGTAGTTTATAATAACCTAAATACTATAGCTATAAGGACCCTTCTAATATACTTAGAGATCTATATATATTAAGAAAAATATAAGTAATAAAGCCCTTTTTATCTCCTAAGGACTAATAAAGAAGAATATATAGTAGAATTACTAAATAGTACTAAAACCTTCTAAATAACTTTAGTTAAGCCTTACTTATAAGATAAAGAGAAAAAGCTAGTAATAAGTTATCTTAATAACCTTATAACTATAAGGTAAGGAACCCCTATTTAAATATATATAATAGATACTAAGCTACCCCTAGTAATAACACTAATAATCCCTCTTATAAATAATAGTAACTAAAACCCTCTAATAATAACTAAATTACCTTTTTTATCTTACTTAATAGTTAATAATAAAATTACTAAAGTATTACTAGGCTAATAATAGTTATATAATTCTAATTAGGAATTATATAACTAGTAATCTAATATTAGGGCCTTAGCTAAAGAAGGACCTTAGAAATTAACCTAGAAGATAAGAGATTACTTATATAAGAAACTAATTAATAAGAGCTTCCTTAATATAAAAAAAAAATAAACCTAGTTCTTACCTTAGATCTTAAGAAATAAGGTATTATTATAATACTTAGACTACTATTTTAAGTATCTTAATTAAAAGAAGCTAAAGTACTTATTAATAAAGATATATTTAAAGTTATTAAATTTAACCCTACTATCTATAATAATATCTAAATTTTTAATATTAAGATAGTTAATAAGATTAAAGGTAAAGATACTAACTAACTATATAAGAAATTAAGACTAGTTATATATAACTATAGTAATAAGGGAAAATAATATATCTTTACTATCTTACTAATAATTTAATATATAAGCTAATAATTAATCCTAATACTAACTCTAATACTCTTATAAAGAAGTTATATTTTATAGCTTAGGGATATTACCTAAGTATATATATAATTAACTATAGAATTAGAAAAAATAATTATAATAAAGTTATTAAAAGAGCTATACTACTAGTACTTTTAGAATTTAATTATAAGAGTTATTAAGCTATTATATAATATAATAGAAGCTAGTATATACTAGTAGGTAATATATTTAAAGTACTACTATAAGTGTTTATAGATAATAAGCTTAATATATAACCTATACTTATTAATCTTAAAAGAGTAAGAAGCTAAAATTATTAGTATATAGACTAATAATATAATTAAATTAATAATAAAAGAATTTATATAAAGAGAGTAAGAAGAGCTTAATAAAGTAAAATTCTAAGTTAAGCTATATAAAGTACTAATAATAAATAGCTTAATTATCTTTAATAGCTATAAGCTTATCTTAATAGAAGATAAAAGCCTTTATCTCTAATAAAAAGGTTAAGCTATAAAGCTAATAATAGCTTTAATACCTTAGGTATATATTAAGGAATATACTAAAGGCGCCTACCTAGCTAGTATTTACTAACTAGAAGTAGTATTTAATTTATTAGTTATTATATAATATAAAGAGCCTAGCTAGGTAGAAATTAATAATCTTAACTAATAAATTAAGTAGTAAATTAGAAATTAAAATAAAGGTATTAAATACCTCCCCCTAGACCTCTAAGTATTTAAGCTATTTATCTTTATTAATAGATTTTTTACTAATAATAAGGATTTAAGTTCTTAGATTAAATATATTATTATAATAGGTAATAAAGAGATAATAGACTAAGATAAATCTACCTAAATTAAAGTTAATATTATAATATAGTTATTAACTAAGTTAAAGAGAGTTATAAGAAATACCCTAGTATTAGAATTATATATTATAATATAAGGAGCTAATACTAGTTATATAATTAATTTAATATTAGCTTTAATAATAAAAGAACTTAAGATCTTACTAATCCTAATAATTCTACTAATAGATTTATACTCTTTATATAAATACCTTATTAAGCTTAATATAATAAAAGAAAAATACTTAATAATTAATATTATAGTACTCTAATAAAGCTATAAATACTATAAAGCTATTAAGATATAATAGATTAATAGAGATAATAACCTAGCTAATATAATAATAAAGGTATTACTAAATAAAGCTTTATTTACTCTAATTAAAGAGAATATCTTAAATATTTACCTTAAGGGATAGGTAGAGAGAGAGAGGGCAAGGCATAAGGGAGAAGGTAGGCCCTAATTCACCTTACTAGGCTATATAACTAGGACTAAGAGAGGCTATCACAGCCTCTCTTAACTAGGTAGTTAAAATCTAAGACTATTAGGGGAGATAATAGCCTAAGAAAGAAGACTAACTACTATAATATTTTAAAGACACTTTCTCTTAAAGAAGCTAAGAATAAGTAATAGTAGTTATATATTTACTATAATATTTTAAAGACCCTTTCTTTTAATAAGGCTAACTAAAACTAATTAGTAATAACTACCTATCTACTATAATATTCTCTAAATACCTTCTCTTAGAGCCCTTAATAACTCTAATACTAGGATTATAGTCTTTAATAAGCCTAGGGGGGGAGGAATCCTCTATTCTTTATATTAAATAAGTAAAACCCGCCCCCCCCCCCCTTAATAAAAAAAGTAGATTTTCCTTTATATAAGTACTAATAGTAATAGTAGTAGGAGGAGGTTAGTACTAGAAGAATAAGGTACTAATAATAGTATATTTATTATTTTTCTTTTTTATTATATTTTTAAGTAAATTAGTTAGAATTAAGCTATAGAGAGATTTTACTAGTATTACTTAAAGTACTAGCTTAAGTGGCTAATTATATAGGTGCCTTAGATAATAGCTAGTTATACTTTAGAAGAGCTAATTTACCTCACTTTATCTATAAGCTATAGAGGCTACGGTAACTTAACTATAGATAGCCTTAATTATGCATAAATAGAACCCTTTTTGCATCACTTGATCAAGACCACTAAAACCCACCCTGTTCCAACAGTCGCCGCAGCAATCAAAGGGCACGGCTATTACGCAGACTCGGAAACATATTTAGTCATTCAAAGTCAATCATTTCATATATACGTTCTTTGTTAAATCACAATTCATCAGCCGTTTACAGCTGGAGGAAGTAAGCCTCCCACTTGTTATATACTGGTGTACCGAGACCAGTAACGGGATCCCAGCCTTGAACAGCAGAGAAGCCGTCATTGCCACATGCGCTGTAGCCACGGTCGCCGGCAGCGCCGCCCAGCTCCTGGTTGCCGACGGTGATGTCGTTGAAATATCCCTTGTACCGGGCCATGTCGTAAAGAGCTGGATTGGCGAAGCCGATCGGACCCTTTCCGAGGCTCAGACGCTTTTCGTTGATGCGGTTCAAGATGGCAGCAACGATCGGGGCAGACATCGAGGTACCGCCCGATAGGCCGAGCTGGCCGCCGACGGCGACCAGACCGTTGTCACCGACAGCGGAGACATCGGGGAACCCACGTCCGCCGCGGTTGTAGATGCCCGCGTTGTCGGGAATGTTACCCTCCGAGGTGTTGTACGCAAAGTAGCCGGGGTTGTGGCGGAGAAGGTAATTGCTGATGGAAGCCTCCTGCCACGAGGGGCGGGTAAAGATGTTTGAGAAGCCGCCCCCAGACGAGAAGGATTCGGTGGCCGTCTCGGGCTTGTCGATGGAGTGGATGACGGTAGAGCCGACGCTAGTGATGTAGGGGCAGCTGCAGAGATCATCAGCGACAAAGATGTCGTGGTGAGGGCCCAGGCAGTAGCCGTTTCGGTCTGTGACGCCAGCGTCGCCGCTGGCAACTACAACAGTGACGCCCACGAGACCAAGCTTGAGGAATTCGTTGCATTCACGCTAGAATACAGGGTTAGCGAGCATGCTCTCAGGCGACGTTTCGAGGTCGAGAGACTTACGTGGGCACTCTTGGGGTCAGTGGCATCTTCGGGGCCACCATACGAGATGGAGACAACGTTTGTAGGTTCAAACGTGCCGCACATCTTATGGATGTTCCAAAGAGGGTCTTGGCTGCAGTAGTCGCTGTCAATGGCGCTGAGCCAATCGCCAAAGATGTTGTAATATTGATCAGTCTTGACCTGGAAGAGGGTAGTGCCTTGGGGGTAGATGATGGGGTAAGCCATGTCAAAGTCCAAAAGGGACTCGCCGCCGGCCTGGTCGGGGCTGTTGGGAGCAGTGGCGCCGTTGATGAGATCTAGCTCGGGGCCGGTTCCGGCGGGAATATATGGGGCCGCCTTTGAGTAGAAGAGGTCGAGGTCCTCCTGGCTGTAGACATCGTCAAGGGACTCGTAGATGCCGAGGCGGTTGGTGCTGTTGGTACCCGTAGCCTTGGGGATCTTGTACAGGTAGGCGATACAGTCGGGTGTGACAATACTTCCACAAATTTGCAGATAAGGAGCTAGGAAATGTGTGGGTTAGCATGCATCTAGCTAGCCATCATATGGTCGTTTTTTCTTGGGGGAATTCTCACGCAGAGTGGAATTTGCGGCGTCGTGAGCGTCACCACCGCCGCTGGGGCCAGACTTGATGGCATCCTCAAGAGTCTTGAGCTGGTCTTGGCTCAGGTTGCGAACTGGCTCTTTAATGGCGGCAGGGCCCTTGGCGGGCTGTGTAGCGCGGACCGTGACTTTGGTCATGGCCGGGCCAGGGCGGACAAAGTCGACAATGTCGACGAGGTTGTTCGGTAGACTGTACTCCTCGGAGCCAATGTGGTCTTGGCCGGAGGCGGTGCTTCGGTAAATGTGATATCTTGTCTTCAGAGCCTTCTCCACGACACCAGCAGTGGTGTCAACAGTAATCCACGTCTTTGTGGGGTTGACGTGAATGTCCTTTTCCGCGATGCCATGGCCAATCAGCCACTGCTTGACGGACGCAATGCTCTGATCGTCGGCAGCAAACATGTCGACGACCTCTGATTTCGACAAGTGCTTGCCATAGTTGGCAGAAGAGGGATTGGAGCTGTAGGAAGAAGCTTGTTAGTTGAAGCGCAGGGGTAGCATGCGTGGTCAATACTTGCATCTCGTAGAGCTTGTCCTCGGCCTCCTGGAGGTTGCCCTGCTTCAAAGCAATCTCCAACGGAATCTTGGAATTGGCATCAACAGCCGAGCGCTTCTCAAAGCGAGCATCATGGACCAGGTTGCGGCGGTGGTGGACGGTGTAAGTGTCTGAGGGAAGGGCGAATGTCCCAGCAGCCAAGCTGGCGATGAGTAGAGTGGACTTCATGATCAATCAAGTAGCCGGTCTGCACTGACTATGTCGAATAGAGGAAACGGCCGGTAGCGCCGTGGTATTTATAATCCTCCACACTCATCAACCCTCCCGGAGGAACAAGACGGGACAAGGCTCTAGTTCCTCGGTGCCCATGGCACGCATGGATCCTTGGAGCGGAATCTACTCCAACTGCATTGTCACTGTACGAATAATGCGTGTCGAGCTCCAAGGCGTGTAGGCTCCGCTTGGGCTGCAACTTGGCCATTGGTTTAGGAAGGTGAGCAACGACGCTAGCACAAGGACCATAATGCCTCCTCCATTGTTGATCCGAGTTGTCTTCCGGGCTGTAGCTCCACCCCGACAAGGGGCATGTGCTCATAGGGCCTTGATAGGCTGGCTGCAAATATAGGTGAGCTCGGTTTAAAAACGGGATGAGGATGATATTGACGGGAGACGATTTACTTGGTCGCGGTCAGGGCACCGCACGGCTATATCAGTAGAGCCGGTGGCAAGACGAAGCGACAACTTTGAGCGCTCTGTGACCAATCTCTAATCATAGTGGCGTTTTACCAAGAGATCGATCGCGTGGTATTGGGCAATGAGATAGATGGAGCCCCAGGAAACTAGTAGAAACCGGGCATTGCCGACTGTTGGCAGGAGCCGTCGGGGACACTAAGACGCGGCGCCGGTCAGGAATCAGGATTGTATGGCGCCCGCCACAATTGTTGAGACTTGCCCATCTGGGAAGGTGATGATTGTACCTCGTATTTTTTGGCCTGCCGATAAGGCCGTGCTCGCATGCACCTTGTCCAAGCTGATTCTCGATACAGCATGGCCCGCACCTTGACTCGCTGCCGAAAATGCCTGTGCTTCAAGGGTATGAAACGCCATCAGCGCGGTCTGTGCCGAGCTGCCGAGCTGCCGCTGAACTTGGGCTCAGCCTACGAAGTATAGAGTCGGCTGCTATCTAGCTGAATGTCTGGGATTACCTGGTTGGATTCAGCAAATATTCGCATCAACATGAAGGAGCAACGGAATTAGAAGTGGGTAATTCATAGCATAGAATTATGTGAAAAGGCGATATTGATCCCGAGTTTGTCATCGTCGGGGCCCTGCGCCTGACACATATATGGGCCAAAGCTACTCGGTGCGACCGCTGAGGTTGCGTGCCAAGTAGCTGCAGGGGCTCTTCTTTCTCACCTGGCAAAGCATTACAAAGTGCAAGGTAACATGCTAACAGTAGAGGCCAAAGCGTTAATTGTAGCTTGGCGTCTCTTGCGCAGGACGTGTGTCATGTTTCTATTCATCAGTGTTATATCCGCATCACAAGCCGTCGCGGTCGCTGCCGACATGAGTGGCTGAATCTGAGATAGATTGACGTTTCTTGTGGTGGTCTCTCTCCTACGACCACCAACTAGTGCTCTTAACCTTGGCACATGTTTTTTAGCAACAAACTCATCAGGGTACCGCAATCAATGGAGACTAGAGATCTATTGCCGATAATCTCCAGATCAGCTTGGGCTACTCCGGACTTGCTGTGGGTACGCGATGTACTAGTAGCAGGCGAATATATTTATATGTCGATCCGCTATGCGAGGAGAGCCTAAGGATCCTTAAATAACGTGTGACCTGATGTCTAACTAAAATATTGCCGCCGTAATTCCTAGCCGCACTTTCTCTCCGTGGAAAGCAGGACCAAGTATCACGAATAACTTTCAACTCTTGCCATCGCTGAGGACTAGAACAGAGGATTCGCTCGCTGAACCCCGCTAAACATGCTCAAATTCGCTCATAGGCGTTGTATAGAAAATATTTGCACAAAGTCTAGCATCACTTCACGGTGTGCAAGTTAACTTTCGAAGTCACTTGCCATCAATTCTGCTCGCAGGTCCGCAAATGTCTCGCTGAACTCCCACTGGGACTCCACCAGATTCCCTCTTACCAGAATTTGTGCCAGAGGTTTGCGATCAAGTAGCCGAAATTTCGAGAGAAATTCCGGGTATGGCTTAGCTTCGCTGGATAGTCGCCAAACATATAAGAAGAGGTAGGAGAAACTGGAGACATTGAAGCACTTCTCTTGCCGACGACACAGGCAAGCTTGAAATTGATTATTGCAACGAGACAGCTTGTGATTCTCGCTCGGTGGAGAGCCACTCGACTATGCGCAATAGAGTTGGCAAGAGAGCTGGACAAAACTTGGCGAGGCACTCTGTGATATAACATAAAGAGTTTTTTTATTTTCATTTTTATCAACATGCTCATTATTTGATCCAAGAACAGAAAAGTGGCAGATGAAGACGACTTGGACATGGCAACTCGCTGTGCTGTTGTGGGCCACAGGGCTCGTCGTGGACATTCACAGTCACTTACTAAGATTAAGGGAGTCATTGGCTTAGTAAACAAGTCTCTAAAGTGTGAGCCTTTCTTCATAGCTGCCACCGTAGTTTTGGATTGGGAAACGCAACCCGAGAGGACTCGTCAGGGAACAAAAAGGGAGAGCCGGGATTTGTGGAATGAGGAACCGGAGTTCAGAAGCGCCACAGATGTAATGATTCCGGCTGCGGTCAGCAAGGCGCAGAGCCGCACTGCCATCTGGTACACCTGGCCGAGGCTGGGCCGTCAATGGCCTCGAACGCCTCTCGTGAGCCTCTCCAAGGCAGAATGCGTAATCTCTTCCTCAGCGCAAGACGAGAGGAATTATAACACTATTTAAATGATATCTGGGACATTCACATACGTACAACCTAGCTAGAGCCAATCAAACCACCAAGTCTCTACACTCTATTAGCAAACTAAAACTAAACCCCGACCTAGATGAAGCTCTACAGCACATCACACATATAGTTTCCCAATGGCCCAGAGATAGAGTCCGAAGATACCTCGACATAGTCGAGACAATTCGCACCAGCCGTAGCCACGCTTTCCTCTCCACAATTAGCAAGCTCTTCCAGCCTCGACATCCAAAACTTCCACCGCTCGACGCTGAATCCCGGAGCAGTGATGGTGCCTGACCGAAGAGCCAACTCGCCCAAACTAGCCACGGTCTGCGGAAGTGTACCTACGTCTGCGGCCTCGGAGCCGTTGCTGGAGCGAATGGCACTATCGCCCGCGTAGCTTAGAAATGCCCCCAGAGCGTGAATAAGGTGGTTGATGGAGATTTCCGTATCTGATGTCAAAGGTCTCGCGGTTTCTAGTGTCTCGCGAAAGAGGGATAGGAGACACGTTGCGGGACCATTGGATATTCCCACGGAGAGGAGGCGTCCAACAAAGGAAGACAAATTGACACGCTGATCATTGTGGTTTGCGTAGTCGAGTCGATAAAAGCGGTCTAGCCACTCTTGGACTAGATCCGTGCCTAGGAAGGGCAGATCAGACCAGAGCCTGCTGCCGTCTGAGAAAAGAACAACATGTCGACGATTGTTGCTGGAAAGAGCCTCTCGGCCACCCGAAACAGACGGCAGCGGCCTAGTAAGCGTTCCTTTGGCCCTGGCCTGCAGAATCAGCCGAAGAAGCGTATCATGCTTGCGATTCTCGGGCTTCCAATGCCTGGGCCCCTGAATGGCGGTGCGCCAAAAGTGGTGCAATTCAGCTTCGACAACGCTCAACGGTCTGTCGGTCATATTGTAGCGAATTGTAAGAGCGTGGATATGCGAATCAACGGTGACATCGAGGGTATTGTCATCTCCTAGCTCGGCCTCTTGGTCTATGAGCTTAGCTATAAGGCTGGCATGTTTGTGGAAGGAGGCGAAGCATTCCTCCTCTGAGAGAATAGGAGATCTCGCGATATGACTGAAGTGGGCCTGCATAGCCTGATTCGAGTCACAACGTAAGAGTAATTTATATAAAGAGATTAATAACTAGAATTAGAATTAAAAAAGTATATACCTTATA
>JAEIJG010001333.1:0-11747 GCA_037289395.1 Beauveria scarabaeidicola
TATATATATACTAACCCTTAGAGAGATAATAATCTTTTATTATATTATAGACTATAGAAGCTCTTATATATAATACCTTATTACTATAGGTTTTCTAGTAGTTCTCCCTATCTATTATATTATAAGGCCTAAAGTATAGACTAGACCTTCCTTAATATAAACTTAACCTATTTCTACTATCCTAACCTTACTAATAATATTACTCTAAAGAAGTATATATCTATTAATAACTCTACTACCTTACCCTTAAGTATAATAAGGCCTAGATCTAGGGTTTACTTATATTAGAAATATAATAATTTAAACTTTAGTATAAAGAAACTTAGTTAGTAGGTTCTTATCTAGTCTTTATATATAATCTAGGTATTTTCTAACTAAGACTTAGTCTTACTATAGTTCTTCTTTATATATAATAGGTTTATATTATCTATAAAGTTAATTATATATAGGCCTAAGGCTAATCTAAGAGCTTTATATAATAAGCTTATAAAGAAGATAAAGAGGATTAAGGATAGTAGTAAGCCCTAAGGGACTTTATATTAGACTACCCTTTCTCTTATTATATTACTATTAATTTAAAGCTAGTTTATTTTTTTATTAAGAAAAGACTAGATAAGGTTAAAAATCTTCTCTAAGTAGCCTAACTAATAGAGCTCTTAAGTCTCCGTGGTATAGTGGTTCTATACCAGGGAGTTCTGTGTGGGTTAGCATACAGATCGCTGGTTTGAATCTAGCCGGAGGCACCCCTTTCTGATTCTCTGTTTTTCCTAAAAGTCTAGTGCACTAAAAGCGAGTGACACTATGAGGGTTTAAACAGGGCACAGAGAGGGGTAACCACAGGGTCAGCTTAGTAAAAATATTATTAGGCGCACACTAACTACTACGCTATAATAGCTATTATAATAATAATATAAAATTATATATAACTATATAGATAATATCTTAGGGACTTAGGAGGGACTTTATATATATACTATAGGTAAGTAAAAATAATATATCTAGTTAGTATAGGGTATCTTAGAAGAGTAGAGAGTGGTATATATAGTAAAGGGTAGCCTAAGAACCTATACTAGTAAAAGTAAGATATATTAATAATTAATACCTACTAGAAGTAGTAATAACCACTATAGGTATAAGAAGAGTATAGGTTTTTACCTAGGTTAGGTATAGGTTAGGCGTGGTAAGGCGCTAGGATAGATATTAACTACGGTTTTTCTTATACTAGTTATTATTAAGGTACCTGATAGTCCTATAGGACTAATAGGAGTATATAAATAATAATAATAGAGCTCTTAAATAAGTAGCTTATAGTTAATATTATTAAAGGTTTTAATTATATCTAGTTAGAGGAATAATATAGCCTTATTATAAGCTTAAGCTATATAAATTAGTTTAATTATTATTATAATTCTTATTTTTATTAACCTATATCTTTAGTTCTTTATCTAACCCTTAGGTAAGAGCTAGTATATCTCTACTATAGTTATAATATAAGTAATAAGAATCTTCTTAAATAGCTTACTTATTATATTAAAGAGGGTTATTAGTTACTATCTCTTTATTATCTAGAGATTATCTAAGGTCTTCCTAGGCTTCTAGAGGACTATAGTAGAGCTAGCTTAATACTAGACTAGGTAGTATTTAGACTATAGTAATATATTAAAGAGCTTTACTAGTATCTTATAAAAGGGGGGGCCTAGGGCCTTTAAGAGCTTATATAGGACCCTATCTAAGCCTAGGGTATTCTAGGCTATATAGCCTCTAAGTATATCCTTAACCTTATTTATTATAACTTTTATAAAGATTTTTATTTTATCTTATAAAAGCCTAAGGGTATCTAGCTTATAGACTAGGGCTATACTATACCTAAGCTTAGGACTAATAGTTACTAGGGTAAAAAAGAACTTTTAGGCTAAAACCTCTACCTTCTCTTCTCTTAATTATATTAAGGTATTATAGCCTAAGTAAGCTAGCTTTAAGATTATATTAGCTATATATCTTATAATAAACCTTTTATTTACTTATATTACTTTTATAATACTAATATATTACCTAGTAAGTCTAGGTATATTCTCTAGATTACCTTTTATACCTTAGCTAAGGCCTAAGACTAGGCCTTTTTTATTTTATATATAATCTCCTAGTCTACTTTATTTCCTAACCTTTATACCTACCTCTAGGTCCTCTTTATCTTATTAACTACCTTATTAGTTATTTAATTCTACTATTCTAGCCTCCTAATCTAAGGTAAGCCTACTATAAAAATAGCCCTAAGGATAATATCTTCTATTATTAGTATAAGTTACTTATATATTATCTTTACTTTTAAAGGTCTTATTATTAGAGGTTTAGTTATAGCTAAGAGCTAAACTATTACCTTAGCTAAAGTAAAACTAATATTAATCTTTCTTTATTTCTTTATTAGCTTATTTTCCTTTAACTTATAAACTTAAAGCTCTAATAATGATAAGATATAATTAGATTTAGCTAGATTCTAGTCTAATATTATATATTTACCTTTTAAGCCTAAGGAGGCCTAGAGGAGGTTTAAGGTACTTATATAGTAGCTATAATAATATTATATTATTATTCTTAAGGGTATAACTAATATAATTCTAATATAAGTAAGGGCTTTAATTATATTATTTATAAATATAGATTTTCTATTATAAAGGTCTTAAGAGAGGTAATAAAGGTTAAAGTCCCTTACTATTATATATAAGATTACTTTTTCTAATAAGATTTTACTTAGGAGCTTATATAAATTTATATCTAGTTTAGAGTAAATACTTATAAGGATAAAGGGGTTATTAAGGAATTTAATATAATATATATTCTTTTTAACTATTACTTCTTAAGATACTTTATTAACCTTTTTATAAATATAAGTTATTATCTACTTTCCCCCTTATAGATATTAGTATAGAGCTAAGGAGGGGGTAAATAAGGGGCTACTTAGTAATACCTCTTAGATTATAATAATATCTAAGTTATTTTCTTAGTAAAGAGCTAGCTAGATATTATTATTATCTTTATAAATATTTTATAAGAAAATCTTTATTTAGTTATTTAGACTAAGCTAGTTTAATTATAATTATATTTTAGATTAACTTTAAGACTATTAGTAATAAAAACAATAAAAAGAATAATAATTTACTTTATAATTAGATTATAAGAGCTAAGGCTAATAATAAAACCTAATATAACTAGTCTTTACTTATAATAAATATAAAGGTTTTATATTATAAGATCTTAACTAATAACCTTAAGCCTATAGACTTTATTTTAAGGTTAATAAAGTTAAAATTTAGTATATTAATTTATACTAGAAAAGGTCTTTAGATTAAGGCTAAGGAGGAGGGGTCTAGGGGTTACCCTCTTAGGTATTATATACTCCTAGCTCTCTTTAAGGGTAATAATGCCCTTAAGGACCTTAGGGGTCTTTCTTCCTTAAGGTAATAGCTTTTAAACTTTATTAATTAAAAGTAATATACTTCTTAAGTATAACCCTAGTACTATCTTATAATAAGATAGTTTTAAGACTATATTAGGTAATTACCCTTATATTTAAAATAATATTCTTTTTTATTATTTCTTTTACTAGATATAGTTTAGACTTAATATAAGTTTAGTAAATATACTAACTATATTATTCTTTATTTTAATAAAACCTACTTATATAGTTATACTAATAATACCTAAAGTATTATAAGGGCTAGATTATATCTAAGAAGGGCTTATATTAGAAGACCTAGGAGTTAAAAAAGACCTTTTACTTATAAAGATATTTTATTATCTTAGTATTATATATTCTAATAATAAGTAAGGCTTATATCTTAGACTTAAGTTAGGGGTAATATACTTTTATTATAATAATATTTACTTTATTAAAGGCTAAGAGTATTATTATAAGGTTAATAATATCTTATAAGATCTTATTAAGTAATATTACTTTAATTATTATAATATATATTTATTAAGAGAGAGTTACTTTTAGTCTAAATATAACTTTTACTTAGAGCTTATCTTTTATATATTCTTTTATTTTTTAATAAAAAGTTAAGACTATATCCCTAGAGGAGAGGTAGTATACTATTATTATAGTATTAGCTTTAATAGCCTTATTAACTACTATAATAATCTCTTATAAGGAGTAGTTCTTAATTTCTTATATATATCCCCTAGTATTAATAACTAGTTCTCTTTTATATCTAGTAAAGACTAGTTTAGCCTTAGGGCTAGCCTAGCCTTAGGTAGTTATTATTATAGTATATAATTATAAACTAGCTAAGAGCTAGGGCTAGCTAGTACTTTAGTTCTTTTTAAATATTTATATAATTATCTTTTTTATAATAACTTAGATTATCTCTTAAGTAATTAAAATATTAGTCTTCTTTAAGGCTACTCTAGCCTTACTCTAGGCTTAGATTTACTTATATTTTAATTATATTTCTTTTATTCTATTTTTAAATTTATTTTTAATTAAAAAGAAAAACTTATTAATTAATTCTCTTATTAATTTTAGTCTTATTTTAGTTATTACTACCTTAGGCTTATTATAGTACTTATTAGCTATAAGGGTATATTAGGATATATCTCTAGTAATAAACTATCTACCCTAACTACTCTTAATATAGTAGCTCTAAGCTAATATTATCTAGGGGTAGATTTAGGTGCTTTTTAATATCTAATAGGTTATTTTCTAATTTTATTACTAGGTTAAGCTTAATATAATTATATACTATTTCCTACTTATAAAGATAATTAAAGGCCTTACCTTTAGCTATTACTTTATATTATAATATAATAAGTTATAATAATATAAGATCTTATAAGCTAGTATATTATATATAATAAATCTTGAAATTATTATAAAAATACTAATAAAAAGCCTATTCTACTCTATACTTCTATAGTCTCTTATTTATAGTTTACCTTATATAATAATATATTTATAAGATTTTATTAACCTAGTCTAAACTTAATAATAAAATTAAAAGGTACTAGCTTATCTAGTATAGCTACTTAATAGCCTAATAGCTTTATTTTTACTACTAAGTAGTTATAATTAAAGTAATTTATTAAGACTTTTACTATATATACTAGGTATATAAGGTAGTATTACTACTAATAGAATACCTCTATAATAGCTAGTATCTTTATATCTAATATTTAGTAATTTATTTTAAGCCTAGCTAACTTATAAAATAGGTATATAATAAAATACTAGTAATTCTACTATAACTATATAAGAATTATACTAATAGTAAAGTTAGAGATATTTATCTTAATTTATATATATACTATAAGGTTAAACTAGGCTAGTACTAGTCCTTCTTAGAATATATACTTTAGTTACTTAAATATAGTAATTTATATACTATCTAATATTATTAGTTTTTTATAACTAATATAACTAATATAACTAATATCTATAAGTAGTTTAATAATATAGCTAAAGTTATAGATAAACTTATAGTAGAAATTAGTAAATCTAATAAAGGCCTAGACCTCTTTTATACTATAAGGTTATAGCTATATTATAATACCCTTAATATAACTCTATTCTATATATACTCCCTCTAAAGATACCCTAAATCCTAGGAATATTACTATAGTTATTCTAAATTTATATTTAATAAGGTTTATAGAGAGCCTTATATTTAGTAGCTATTAGAAGACCTTATAGATATACTATATATAAGTAATAAGATTAGTATTATAAATAAGGATATTACTAAGGTATATAATATAAGAGTAATTAATAAGGCCTTAAAAGGTTTTATTAATATATTCTTAAAAGATTATTAATATATTTATAAAGCTAAAGAGTATTATAGTATATTTAAAGTAACTATATTTATAGTAAAAGGCTATTTTTTCCTTATTACTTTCTTAAATTTAAATATAATAATAAGTAACTTTATAAGTAGAAAATAACGCGTAACTATATTAAGCCTAATCTAGTAATAAAATTAAAAAATAACCTATTAGATATTTAAAAATATATAAATCTACCCCTAGATAATAATAGCTTAGAGCTACTTTACTATAGGTAGTTATAATAGGTGATTTACTACTAGAGATATACTTAGATATATCTTAATAACTAAATAATACTATAATAAGCCTAATATAGTTATAACCTAATTAAGACTAAGATTTAAAAGAGAAATAATTAATAAGCTTCTTTTCTTAATTAAAAATAAATTTAAAAACTAGATAAAAGAACTATAATCTAAATATAAATAGATATAAGCCTAAGGTAAGGCTAAGATAACCTTAATAAGGGCTAATACTCTAATTAATTAAAAGATAATATAAGTTATTATTAAGGAAATAGTTATATAAATACTTAAAAAGAACTAGAATACTAGGTAACTTTAGCTACTAGCCTAAGTATAGTCTTATACTAAGGTTATAGTAGCCTAAAGCTAGGCTAGCCTAAGGGTAAAGCTAGTCTTAGCTAGATATAAATATAAACTAGTTATTAATACTAGAGGGTATACTTAAGAGATTAAGAACTAATCCCCCTAAGAGGTTATTATAGTAATTAATAAGGTAATCTATACTAATACTATAGTAGTAGTATATTACCTCCTTTTAAGAGATATAGTCTTAACTTTCTATTAAGAAGTAAAAAAGTATATAAAAGATAAATTATAAGTAAAGGTTATATTTAGCTTAAAGGTAACTCTATCTTAATAGGTTTATATTATAGTTATTAAAGTAATCTTATTAAATAAGGTTTTATAAGATATAACTAACCTTATAATAATATTCTTTACTTTTAATAAAGTAAATATTATTATTATAAAGGTATATTACCTTTAATTTAAGTCTAAGATAAAGGCCTTACTTATTATTAGAACTTATAATATAAAAATAATAAACTACTTATATAAATAAAAAGTCTTTTTTAACTTATAGGTATTTTAATATAAACCCTTCTTAAAGATAATCTAGCCCCTATAATACTTCTAATACTATTAGTATAAATATATAAGAAAGTTCTATTAAAATAAAGAATATTATAGTTAATATATATACTAGTCTTATCTAAGGTCTAAACTATATCTAGTTAGGATAAATAATAAGAAGGAATAGTACTTAAACTATAAAGGTAGTTACTTAGTATAGTCCTAAGACTACCTTATAATAAAGTAGTACTAGGGCTAAGCCTAAGAGGTATACTACTTTTACTTAATATAGTTTAAATCTTACTAACTAAGGGAGGAGAGAGCCCTAAGGTCTCTAAGAGTATTATTACCCTTAAAGAAGGCTAGGAGTATATAGCGCCTAAGGGGGCGCTTACTAAGCTTATTATTAGCTATATTAGTTATCTAGAGATCTTTCTTTATATAGACTAATATACTAAACTTTAACTTTACTAACCCTTAGGCTAGGTCTATAGGGCTTATACTAATATTATTAACTAGAATCTTTTAGAAGGAAGTATAAGTACCTAGGGTAAGAAAGTACTAGACCTTAGACTTTCTATTATTAGCCCTTATCTTATTAACTAGAAATAAAAACCTTCTCTTATTACTTTTACTATTACTTATAACCTTAGAACTAAGCTAAGATATAATTATAACTAAACTAGCTTAGCTTAGATAAATAGATAAAGATCTTTTTTTAGAATATTTATAAAGATAATAATAATATATAGCTAGCCTTTTACTAGGAGGATAGGCTAAAGATTATAGTAATCTAAGAAGTATTACTAGGTAGCCCCTTATTTACCCCTATATTAGCGCTATATTAGCGCCTCTAGGGGGGTAGGTAGATAATAACCTATATATATAAAAGACTTAATAGATCCTCTTAAGAGGGAATAATAAGAGGTAATATATATTATATTTAATTTTATAAGAGTCTTCTTATCCTTATTAATCTCTACTTAAAGCCTAGTATAGACCTAAGCTAGCTCTTAAGTAAATTACTATTAATATTAGGAGTTCTAAGGGCTATAGTAAGTAACTTTAATATCTACTACTCCTCCTAAGACCTATATAAAAAGAAGTCTCTATATATTAATAAGATAATAAAGGCCTTAGCTTATATTAAGACTACCCTAGTTACCTTACTAGGGGTGGTAATATAATATAGATATAACTACTATATAAGCACTTTAGACCTCCTCTAGGTATCTTTATTACTAAAACCTTAATATATATCCCTAGACTAGGACCTATATAGCTCTAATTATACCCTATAGTTACTAGAACTCTAAGTACTTTAAATAGAGATAACTCTTAAAATAAAGAAATAAAGTAAGATTAATAAGAGTATTATATTAGCTAAGGCTATAGCCTAGCTCCTAACTATAGCTAAGCTACTAATACTAAATTCCTTATAAGTAGAAGTAATATATAGCTAGTTTACCTTAGCCTTTAAAGATATTATTAGAAAAGCTATTCCTAAGATAAGGCCTCCTTAAGACTAATAGCTAGCCTAGTAGTTATAGTTAGTAAGAGAGGTAATAATAAAGATAAAATAAGCTTAGTAAAGAGCCTTAAAGTCTAGAAACTAAGTTAACTAGGATATAGTAAGTATAGTAAGGAAGGCCTAGGCTTAAGCCTTAGCTAAAGTATAATAAGTAGCCTAGAGAACTTACCTAGATTTATTAGAAGACACCCTAGCCCTATAAAGATAATATTAGTAGGTAAAGAGGTATATAGTGTGTTAGGTCTGAAATAGTCCCTATAGTATACTATATAATAGGCACTACTAATAAAAAAGTATATCTCCTCTAAAAATAATAAAAATAACTTTTTTACTTTTTTTATATTTTATTTTTAATATTAACCTTATAATCTAGACCTTATTTAGGTATTTTTTTAATTATTAATTATATATTACTTTTTATAATAACTTTTTTATATTTAAGCTAAATATAATTATATCTTTTTCTTTTATAATTTTTATATTTTTAATAATTTAATACTCTTAATTAAACTAACTTTAATTATTTTATATATATATATTAACCCTTAGAGAGATAATAGCCTTTTATTATATTATAGATTATAAAAGCTCTTATATATAATACCTTATTATTATAGGTTTTCTAGTAATTCTCCTTATTTATTATAATAGAGGTTATAATAGGGAGATACCTTATTAAAGGTTAAGATACCCTTAATTAGAGACTAAGAGTATTAGTAAGCTACTATAATAAGATCTAAGGAAATTTAGTAAGGAAACTAAGAAAGCTTAATAAATAGAGAGTCTAAAGATAGTTTAACCTAAAAGCTTATTAGTTAAGAGGCTAAGTAGTTATAGGTAAGCTTTATTTACTAAACTAGGATATAGATAAAAGAAATAATAAGCTAATAATCTATAGATATTTAATATCTAAATTATCTAGTAGTACTAGAGTACTAGGTTAATAACTTATAAAAGTGTCTAATTAAGAAATAAAATATAAATTAAGAGTTTAAAACTAAAGAAGGAAATAAGATAATATAGATTAGAAAGATAATATTAAATAAAAGATTATAAGGCTAGTAGTTATAAAAGACCTTATTATTAGTAATAAATATAATTATATCTTAAGGCTACCTTAGTTATTCTAAGATAAAGTTATCCTCTAATCTAATTAAGAAGACTTAATAAATATATATCTTATACCTAAGTTATTAATAAGCTTATATTATCTTATAATATTAAAATATTAGGCTAATAACCTATAAGTATACCCTAGTCTAAAAACTAAAAGATAAGTTAAGGGTAAAAACTAAAATAAGACTAAAATATTACTTAATAAAATATATAAGAAGTTATTAATTATAATATTAGTAGTTATAAGAGAAAGATAAAAGCTTTTCTTATCTTTAAAAGATAATAAACTCTTAGTCTCTAACTTATAATATAAAGTAAGTTAAATATAAGCTATTAAGTTATTTAAAAAGATATTATTTTTATTTTTATTTTAATTTATATTAGATCTTTTAATTATTCTTTAACCCTTTTATAATAACTATATTTATATTATTTAATAATATTAAAATACTAAACCTATATAAAGGCTTAGCCTTTATTATTATATAAGATATCTTTAACTTATTAAATAATTTAATTAATAATATAAAGGGGATTAGTATAAAAGAAAGAGTAAGAGAAGGAGTAAAGAAGGGTAAGAAGAAATAAGCCTTAAAAGATAAGAAGGTAGGTAGTACTAGCCCTAGTAGAGGATAGGCTAGTAAAGGATTAAAAAAGGACTTTACTAAGTATAATACTAACTTCTTAAACTCTATTAATAATAAAAATCTCTTTATAACTATAATCTAAGTAAATCTTTAATTATAGACTACCTTTAAGGAAAAGTTTAATAAAAATAATTTTACTAATTTCTTAAAAAAGTTTAATAACTAGTTTAATATTTAAGGTATCTTAATTACCTTTAGATATAAGGAATTACTTAAGATAATAAAGATTTATATATTAGAAGAAGTTAAGTACCTTATTTTTAGTTATAACTAGGTAAAAGTAAAAGTAAAGTTAATTAAATACTTTTTTAATTATAATATTAAAAAAAGGTTTAGCTTTTAGATTAAGTTAGCTAGGTATAATAAAATACCCCTAATAAATAATTACTAAGTAATTAGTAAATAACTTATTAAGTATAAATATCTTTATAACTTAATTAATAAGAACTTCTTTATAATAATTAAGTAATCTAGATATTTATAGTTAGTTATATTATTAAGAGTTTATCTTAGTATAAGTAAGTATTATAATATTAATATAATAAGTTTTAATAACCTACCTTATAAAGAGATATATTAAAAGATTTTTTAATTTATTAGAGATTATATCTAGTTTTAATAAGATAAAAAATATAAGAAGACTATTAATTAGAAAATCTAAGTAATAAAAAAGGTAAAAGATATAAGGTTAGTATCTTAATAAGATACTCCTAAGCTTATTAGTAACTTAGAGATAGTTAAGGTTATTAAAAGGTTAGAGAAGCTAATAATCTATATTATAAATAAGAAGAAGAAGAGAGATAAGGTAAATAGGAGGGATTATAAGGAGATCCTTAAGGCTATTAGGTAGAACCTAATAAAAGTTAATATTATTATTAAAAATAAAGATTAGATTACTAAGTTAAGTAATAATAAAAAAGAAGAGTAAGAACTTTATATTAATATTATAAGATTTAATATAAAAAGAATATTAGTATTACTTTTATCTTAAGTATTATTTAAATAAATATAAATTTATAAATATAGATATTATTATTTAGTTTTATACTTATAATATAAATACTTATACTTTATCTCTTAAAGGTCTAGGAGAATACCTTATTTTACCTTATCTATTAATCTAGCTTTAGGGTAAGATAGTAATTTAGAAGCTTATAGTTCTTTAGGCTTTAAAAGTCCTTATATTAAAGTTTAGAAGATAAGTTATATTATTAAGAAAAGCCTTAAGCCCTTAGATAAATACTACTCTTAGTAAATAAGAAAATATTAATTATATTTAAAATAAGCTATTACCTAGGTAGAAAATACTATAGTTAGTAAAAGTATAATAAGGGCCTAGAGCTAATATTATTTTCTTAGATAATAATATAAGACCCTTAGTTATTACTTCTATTAATATAATAAGGTATTTAAAGAAGTAATTATATATATCTAATAATATAATAAAAAGTAGGGACTTTAGTAATAACTATAGAGGTATATTTACTAAAGACTTTTAATAAGAAGAAGTTCTTAAAAAAAAAAAAAAAGTAA
>JAEIJG010001334.1:0-11745 GCA_037289395.1 Beauveria scarabaeidicola
CTTTTTTTTTTTTTTTTTTTTTTTTTTTTTTTTTTTTTGTGAGACCACCAATGCAACTTGTGTGTGATGGCGTCGCAAGGTGTACGAAAGTGTTTCCAAGTTGAATTGTCAAGGTATCCTTGTGAACAAGGAGACAGGATGGGTAAATAGAAGAGAATCTGTTTATGAATAGGATCTGTTTATGAATAGGATCTGTGATTGAATGGCAAAGTGCAATTTAGAGTTTGGCGATAGCGCCAACTGGATCAACGAATCCTAACTGACAAGGTTGGCACGACCGGGTCCGACGGTTCCATTCTTATGGAGCCAGCCATCTTTCGGAAGCTTATTAAAAGTTTGTCATTAGATCCGGAACAATGCACTTGTCTGGGGGCATGGCTAGGAGAATGACGCCAAAACCCAGTCTTTCTCCAGTACCATACTAACCCAGGCTGCTTGTAGGTAGGTAGGCCTGTACAGATGGCAACTTGAAAACTCCCCTCATTACGGCTATACTCGGCCCTTGTATGGTTCCGATCTCGAGGTCGAGGGGGAGAATAGCGGCTGAGGCGGCCAGTTAGAATGACGTTATCGGCTATCCAATCGTCCAAGCTGGCGAAGGCGAAGACGACCCCGCCAGTTCTTGGCCAGTTGCATCGCGCGTCTCGGGTTATATATCCCGGATGTATCGGTAAAGCTGTGACATTGCTAGTGCAGAGGTTATTCAGGTAACGTGCCATCGTTGAACATCTAATAGCCTCCAGGTTGCTGATTTCATAGGTTGTCGCAGTCTTACTGTTGCCACCAGAATCAACTGTAGCCGGACGATGGCTGTGCATGGTCAGCCCTGTCGGTGATACTGCTGTACTATGGCCAGCTGCCCACAGATAATGATTCAATATCTCTGTTGGTATGTATCACAAAGCTGGTGGCTGCAACAATCTCAAATTTATTACTGCGTATTCGTCATTTCATAGGCCCGAGTGTGCTCTGCGAGCAGATTAGAAATCATTGCATAAGAAGAGATGTCGCTCCAGCAAGCGTGGTCTTTGCCAAGACGCTTCGGGTAACAGAACTTGGCATTGTAAAGAACGTTTGACGTTGTAACTTGATTCTGAGTGATGACTGGAGGATTTGAATATACAATGTCCCTTTTAGCAACATGCCGGCTTGACACATGTATGAAAATCAAAGCGTAACCCACCAGTCCTTGACCCCAGCTCTCATCTGCTATGTGGCTACTAGGGCTTATTTTTCAAAGAGATAGTAAATCTTGGCTACTACGGCGTCGACAGAGGCATTCAGCCGCAGGACGACGTTTGATGCATCTGGAAGGGGAGCCGCAACGGGCACTTTACTCCGTAGTTGAGAGACGAGATGGGGACAGGTAGACGGGGCAGATGATGACCTGTGCGGTCTGTGTGCCCGTCTGCTCTGGTTTTGCCTGTGATATCAACAACCGGGCAGCTTACGCTGCGGCACTGTCATTGCCAAGTTGGGCAACAAATACCATGTTGCAGGTCTAATAACGACTAATATTCATCGGTATTTCTTGTCAGGGCATCGAGTACTACGATATCAGTGGCATCTTTCTTTGATTCAGTGCAGTGCCGGTAAGGATTCATCAGACCTCTCTGCAGGGCAAATGGCCTTGAAACAAGAGACTCTGTGTGATAAATGTAGAGTATCTAGAGCTGAAAAGTCAAGTGTAGAGAGTGGATGGGCTGTATCATCTGAATTGGGCGGTTGGCGAAATGGTGAAAGTCGGTAGCCTTGGGAGCTGAGACAGGGCATTCCAAGGGAGGCGACGTTGAAGGGGCGACAGAGGAGCATGAAAAGTTTTTTTCTTTGTTTCATGGATTCTGTCTTTGATTCTACATTCACAAAAGAAAGAAAGAGTCTACTAAATTCTTGTTGTTGATGGAGCCAGTTTTTAATTGGTTTTCTATTCACGGGTGGTAGCGACAAAAGGGAGGCTGATGAGGTGACGCCGTGAATATCTAACGAGACTCTAATTTAATAGGCCGCTCGCTGATGGACGCACGAGGAAAATGACGGTGAGGTCAGCAAACAGCAGGCGCCCGCAGCAGCTTTAATGGACACGGGATGAAGGCTATTTATATATAAATTTATTAACCGTGACAAGTTCAGGGCACGGCGCACGGTGCAAGCAAGCCACGGCAAGCTTTTTAGCGGAGCGCAGATGCTTATTAGGTGCAATACGAGGATCATCAACTTAACCAGAAGCTGCATTGGGTGCGGACAGGCCGGGCCAGGCACCCGGCGTCAACGGATTGCAAGGGAGCGGTTCCGCCGAGACGCCGAAAGGGGCCGTGTCAAGGCCGAGTGAGGACAGATTCGCGACAGGGCTCATCATGTTATCATGATATTAGCCAGTACTGTCAATTTCGAGTCATCAAGGCATAAAAGAAATGACAAAAATACGAGTCAAAGGGCTCGTATCCTATCCATGCCAAGATTGAGCATACTGGTTTAGAAAAAGCAGCTGCCTATTTCGTGTCATTCTTTTCCCCTCTTCTTCTTCTTCTTCTTCTTCTTCTTTTTTTGTACGGGCTCAATGCAACTTGTTTCGTCTCAACCATGCAGGTGCGGCATCTACGACGCATTGATGGCAATGATGGGTATGTAGGCAAGGCATTGATTGACTCGGGGCGGTTCCTGCATCGTTTGCCTTGGTATGATCCTTAATAGAAAAGACATTGTCCAACATGACGTGCATTCGGACCTACATTCGTAATGGAAATAAATTACAGGATGCAGTGGGTGAGGCATGAATACTGTCTCATGGAGTGTACGAAAGCTGAAAACTGCGGCACAGCATGATTAGGCGAAGAGAAGGCGGGGAAATGGAGTTGACAAGAGACAAACAAGATACATCTTTTCAAGGTACCGGGCCTTTATTAAGAGGGGGCGTGCGTAGAAAAGGAGGGTCGAGAGAAGAGAATGGATCGTCTTGCAGATTAAAATCATGGGTCAATGCTGCAAGACGTGTTTGGAATGGACTTTCAGGAACCAGCGCGTTGCCACCGTGGAGAGTCCCGCGTAAAGTGGCATGTCCCCGACAATTCAGTTCAACTTCAACTGGTTCAGGAAACAAGGTTGAACTAGGGAGGAGGCCTAGCGAACGAATCACAGGTCGAGGTTCGCCCAGTTCAACCAGGCTGATAAAACTGGCAAGTACTCCGTATTTAGTTAGCGTACATACATATTCGTATCGTTGTTGGAATGCGGAGAAATGTCTTCTTTTTCAGGGGTTCCAGTTACGAAAAAGTCTAACTTATATAAAGAAAAGCTTGCTGTGGTCCATTGTGGCTGGGACGCCAGCGTGGCCGCATTCCAGCCCGCAACCGCAAAGGACTCAAGTGTCCTACGAGCGGGAGCATGGATACTAACTACAGTACAATATTGGCGACGCCTACGGAGTGCAGCGGTGTAGGGAAAGACGCGTGGGATATCCCGGGCGCTTGTTGTTGGTTGATGCATCACCAGGCGGGCGACACAATCACACAATCATGTCGAGTAACTCTTCTTGGCCAAGCGCAAGGGGGGGGGGGGGACCAAAAGGCGATTCCCCAATCTGGACGAATTTGTCTGCCTGGTAAGTTGGTAACTACCAGTACCAGTAACTAGGGGTGGTTTCACATCAGGCAAAGAAGGCTTCTCGATGCGCTCTGTAACACTGCCGGTGGCGCTGAATGCTTGCTTGGATGCAGCATGCAGGAGGAAGCCAACAAGTCAACTAACTGTCAGGGGCAATTTTTTTTTTTTTAAAAGGTGGCGGGATCGACGGGGAGGGAGCCGCTTGTAATAAAAGGCTTGTAATAAAATAGTCTGGTCCAGATGATTGGATGACTGTGCATTAAAGGCAAGACAACCAAGTTACGGATAGGTGTTCCTTTTTTGGTTTTGAACAAACAGGTTCTTATGATGATGCGTTCTTCTTATTGGAAAAGGAAACACGCCCAGACGGCTCGTCAAGGTATCTATCTGCATGACGACGAACCTTGTATTATCACCGACATTGCAAAGGGGGGGAGGGTTCTGGTCAGAGAGCTGAAGAGCTAGAGAGCCTTTGGGAAAGTCCGTTTCGATCCTGTAATGCTAAAAAAAAAAAAAAAGACAAACTCGGACTAATGATTGAGCACCAGAGATTTGCCATTGTCAAATAATTTTGTCAAATAATTTGGCACAGACACGGGCGCTAGCGTACCGTTGTACAGGGAGCGGACCAGCTTGGCTGTTGTGTCGTGTACTGAGTATTACCAGTATTGATTGATGCATTAGCATTATTAATTTGAAAGATTTCAACTTGGTAAAATGCCATTGAGCATGCTAGCAAGAATCGGGTTGATTATCATTTACTCTTACTCAAAGCTAAAATATATGAATGCGCTCGTGTCAGGTTCATGCAAAAGGAGGCTTACAGTTGGATCCATTGCTGCCCGAATGTACGAATGTACTCTGATGTGTTACTGTCATGTGTTACTGTCATGTTTTACTGTGATGGGATTAGTCTGATGGGATTACTAATTAGTCTGACGATTAGAAAAAAAAATCTCATTCTTTTGGCAGTCAAGCTGTAGTGTAGTGTATCCTGGCTGTTACATGGCCCATGACTCGGCGTGCTTGCTCACGCGGTTAACCTCGTCCAGGGTTGGCCGTGAGCGAAGCACAGCAACGCCCGAACCAAGATCACAGGGGCACAGTGGTTGTCATGTGAGCTAATTAGTGATGATTTGTGTGTACAAAGTACGAGCGTACGAGGTGTACCAGTAAATAATGTGCCTGGGCATCAAAGAGCCCACCCGGGAATGTAGAGTAATCTTTGCAGACATGTGTGTTGTCACGGCGCTTACTGAAGCAAGAGCCTTGGCTTGGCCTGCACCATGCAAAGCAAAATGTCCTGTCCTCTAGATTGCAGTGCTGGTGTTTCATATTTTCGATGGCTCCTGGATGAGCGAGCGAGAAAGCCGGCGCATCGATTGGACAGGACAGTACATGGCACCAGTAAATAGCTCAGACAAAAAATCGAGAACCAAAGGGAAATGGAAGCAAGTGCTTCAATAATTTATTTACCAAGTCGTTATTTAGTTATTTCGAGAGCAACAGAGGGGCATGTTTCAAGACGCCCTGCGTCAGGAGCGGGAGCAGGGATGAAGCCACGACGGACCAATCGCGAGGCTGGAACAGCCAGGGTTCAGATCGAAGCTACATAAGAAGCCAGGGGAGCGAGCAACTCGAAAACGAGAACCAGTCAAGATGCAGCTACTGCCGCTTCTTGAGAGCATGCTAGACTCTAGTGCAACAGGCTCACCGGGGGGCGGGGGGTCATCTCGAGAGCGGGCGGCGATGCGAGTCTGAGATGGGCTTGCGGGCTTTTTTGGCTTTTTTTGGGGGCGAGAATAGCATGAGTAGGCAACTACCAAGGAAGAGAAGAATGAAGCCTGTCCATCTTCCTGTCATATCAGAGCCATCGTTGGCGAGACGAGACGAGAGAGGAATGCAGAGCCCAACCCGCAGAGCGCCTTTGTACATGGATATTTCTTTGGGCCACGTATGGAACCGGCCCCCGGCCGACCTGCCTTATTACCACCGTTTCTGGTACGACGGGCAACTTGAAGCGGTTGGCAGAGGCCATCTCGCTGGTTTAATATTAGCACCCGCTCTCTGGCTGGGAGGGTTTCGAACCCGACGATGCTAGCGTCTTGATTCAAACCAAGAATACCACCTTGAATCTGTAACAAGTTGGCAAAAGTTGAACAATGACCATTCTAACGGGCATCTACAATACGGAGCCCACCATCCATCCGCCGGGGGAGGGGGAGGGGAGGGGGCTGCAGAGAGGGGGCCACGTACTGACGGTACAGTATGGACGACAGAGCGCCACAGGCCTTTTGACTGGCTGGGAAAGCGTTTACTGACGATGCAAGACCAAGACCCCAGGGCAAGTAATAAGCATTATTTACCTTGGTGCAGGCTACAGCGTTTGTTGATTCAAGATGCGCCTTGACCTAACCACGCCCAAATTGCAAGTGGCACGAGATTTACGCGCCGGGCTGGGACTGGCTGGCTGTCGTGAATCTCTTGTATTGCCCCTGGGTGTCATCCTGTTTATTAGGCGCAACATCGTTTGATGGACGCCATTTGTTCTATTTTGGTCCTTGCACACAGCAGTTGCAGCTTTGCCGCTGCGGGTTGCTGAATACCTATGTATATGGGGGAGGGCAAGTCCACCTCGATAGATTGATTCTTGTTCTTTTGCTTCTGCCCATCCCTTGAACGATATACTTTTCTTCTTCTTTTTCTTCTTCTTCTTCTTCTTCTTCTTCACTATTGTTTCTTCCCTTTTTTTTTTTTCCTTGTTGTCGATATTCGTCTTGGTTCAAATTTCTGTCTAATACGCGCCCCCTTTTTTTCAGTGTCGTCTTAGTACTTCTCCCTTGCCGCCGCCTGCTGTGGAATAACCGGTTTGAATTGCCTGGTAGCAATTTTTCATCTCCCTTGCGACTCGGCGATTTTTCTGTCGAAATTCTTTTTATTTTTATTTTTATTTTCAAACACAGCAGGAAAGAAGCGAAAGAAGAAGAATAAGCTGCGAAAGCTTATTTACAGACCAAGACTGCCCTGCGCAAACGACTTGATCTGATTCATCGCCATTCTGTGTTTGAGACGAACCGCAAGAGCGTTAATTGCTGGTCAATTTTCAATTTCCAATTTCCAATTTCCATCCTGCATATCTGAATTTTTCCCTTGCCGGCAAGGGTCCCGACTTTGTGTTTTACAAATCTGCATTGTTCAAGAAATAGGTAGAGAACAAGGTGTGTGAGTGTGGCGCCCCCAATTTTTACAGCATTCCAGCAAAAGTGGCCCAGCCCGTCATTGGCAGCCTCATTCCAGCGCTCAACCGCTAATTCTTTGAGACAATACAGGACATCTCTGCAGACTACCTACCTACCTACCTACCTACCTAGGTACCTACAGGACACCTCAGCAGATTACAGGGCATCACGAAAAACACCTCACACTGTTTTATCCGCCGAAAAGCTTATTAGCGCTACAGGGCTTTACAGGCTACTGAATCAGCCACTGCGCCAATCCATCACCCAATATTCTCCTCCGCGCCAGCTGACGGCTTTTGCCCATCAATCAGTCCACCCAACCTCCCTCGTTGAGTGTTTGCATTATTGGTCGTGGTCTGTCGTTTGACATTGCAGCTTCACGGCTGTTATATATATCACGACGTGAACCATTCGTATCTTTCGTTTTCATCATCTCCATCTCCAACGGAAAAGATCTCCAACGGAAAAGGCAGCAAAATACCTTGACATTCTCTTGTCAAATTTCCCATCTTCCTCTTGGGCTGCTGCATCCTCGGCCAAAAAGCAAACGACGCCAGTTTGCTGCTTGGACCTCTTGACGGCCTCTTTGTTTTTTCTTTAGCTGCCCGCCATCGGACTCGTTCCTACAGGCCAAAAGGAAAGCTGAAAGGATAAGAAAAGCAATTACGCAAGCCAGCCCTGACTACCTACTTTTAGCGAGCCAACGCTTCCCCGCAAGGATTGATAGACGATCCCGACACTTGATTGACTACAACCCATCTCGAGAACAAGACGCTGTCTTTTGGCTGTGATTCTTTGCATCAACTTCTTTCATCTATTGCCAGCAAAGAAAAGAATCCAACCCAAAACCTTGACAAAAAGTTGAACATTTTCCACCTCGCCTGAACCCGAGAGTGCATCGACTTACTTTTGCGGATCCGACTGCATTGCGATATTCAAAAGGACGACTCTGTTCCGCAAAGCTATTCTCGACCTTGGTTATTACGACTGACTGCTCTGCCTTGCGGACCATCTTTGCAACCAAGCATCTCCAGTCGACGATTCAGCGACGATTCAGCGACGATTCAGCGACTATTCAGCGACGATTCCGCGACGATACTCTTGGCATATCCGGCCAGTCTGAGATTGGCGCTTTGCTAGTTACTGCAAAACTTTTCAACTTTGCTCAACACCCCCTTCCTTGTCCGTCTGAATCCCTGTCGGCCAGCCCGGTAGGCTCATCGTCCCCGCAGACTTGGAGCGACTTGCGAATTGTGTGCAAGACTAGGCCAACTTGCGTGTACCTCTGGAACGAACCCGAATCAGGCACACACTCTTTTTTTTTTTTTTTCGCCCTTGCAGTGACCTCGTGGATCTGTACCTGGTCCTTTTTCTTTTTTGCCAAACGTCACCCGCTGACGCCACCCTTGACAACGGCCACGCCCCCTCCCTCAGCGTTGCATCAGCGTCCCTTGTCAGGAAAACCCACCCCCTGGAACCCACCACCTGTCCAGCCTTTCAGGCATTTTGATCGCTAAAACCGGCCGCTAGCCCACTCACTATCCCACCGCCATCCCACCGCCAATCCACTGGACCACCGCTACCTAGCCTCTAGGTACCTACCTACCTACCTATACTGGTAGCCTATTTACAGGCCACTATCATACTCGTGCACCGCTGCTGCGCCCGCCAAACCAAATCCAAACCATCCTGCAACAAGAAAGTGGCAAGAAAAGAGGTCCAAAGACGGAAACAGCCCTGCTCCAATTGTCTCGCCTTTCTCTGCTCTCTGGTCTCTGGTCTCGAGTCCCTGGCCACATGCTCCTCGTCTAAACTCGTTCCCGCTTCATTCTTGTCTTGCTTTCAGACCCCATATCGTCCTCCCTTTTTTACCTCTTCCGGCTCTTTACCTCTTGTTACTCTGACTTTTAATTCACCTCTCCCCCAGAGTGTCATCTCCTTGTTCCCTTCCGATCCGCCTATCAACCTTCTCCCTTCTTCAGGACTCCTTCCTTGATTCATATACTTAATACGCCCCTTGTTCTTACAAGCCGTATTACTTATATCAACCCTCGAGGCCGCTCTCTCCAGATTTCGCCGTCAACCTATCCTTGTACATCCAATAGGTTGCCTGGTCGTCACCTCATTCACTCTCTTAACCACCATTCACACAGGTGACCCCAGCCATTGGTTTCTGTCTACTATTCGCACATTCAACCACCTCCCTCACAACCACACATGATGGCTTCTTCATCTCCAAGAATGCTCACCATCGATGAGCTCAACAAGCATGCTCTCGAGCAGTTCATCTACCAACCCGTCACCCGCGAAATGATAACCTACCTCGCCCACGCCGCCCACAACGTCATCTCCTGCGACTCTTCACGCATGCCTACGCAACAAGACGCCACGGCGCAACGTCATGGCCATCCCACTCCCCCCGAGAGCCCCGAGTCTGTTTCCATTAAGCCTGCCTATGGCAGCCTTCCTACTATCGAGGAGTTCATTACTCAACTCGTAAAGAAGTCCAACGTCCAGGTTCCGACTCTCATGTCCACCCTCGTCTACCTCACCCGCCTAAAGTCCAAGCTCCAGCCCATGGCTCGCGGCCTTCGATGCACCACTCATCGCATCTTTCTCGCTGCCCTCATTCTCGCTGCCAAGTATCTCAACGACTCCTCTCCCAAGAATAAGCACTGGGCCAACTACACCTTCATCGAGACCCACGCCTACGTTTTTGGCTTCAATGACACCGAAGTCAACCTGATGGAAAAACAGCTTCTTTTCCTTCTGGAGTGGGATCTTCGTATTGTCGAGCATGACCTTTACTGCGAGCTCGACTCCTTCCTTGAGCCTTACCGCCACAAGATTGCCCACGCCCACGCCAAGCGCATGCGCCACCGTGAAGAGAAGCGTCGCCAACAGGAACTCTATGCCGCCGCTGCTGCCGCCGCTGCTGCCGCCTCTGCCGCCGCTCGCTACCCCAGCCCGCCCTCATCCCGTGGCCAGTCTCGATCCCGCCAGGCTAGCCCTGACAGCCGTCTGGCCGCTGCCCGTGCTGGTTCCATCACGCCTCCCGGCCTCACATACAGCAGCTCCGCAAGCTCCTACGCCTCGTCGTTCGCCTCGGCTTCGAGCAGACAACACTCGCGCTCCGCCACACCCCTTGAGTCCGAGACGGATCCCTTTGTATACCAGGCACCTCTCCACGACAGCCTCTACGACTCCCCGGTCGAGTTGTCCATTCACAAGGACACCACTACCGCTTCGACCCGCACTCTCAAGCCGACACCCAGCCGACTGCATCTTCACGACATGGCCAACGACCATTATCAGCAGATCCAAGACGGTGTCGGCAAGAAACGTCCTCGCCGCGGCATGTGGAGCCGTTTGCTCGGTGGCACAGTGGCCGTGCGATGAGCAAATAAGACGTGGCAGCTTCCGGCCCATGAGCAACAGCCACAACCTGCCAATCAAGCAACAAACAAGGCGTTTTCTTTTCGGATTTTTTTTTCCCTCTTGAGCGAGCTTTAAGACTGGTTCTCATTGCTTTTACTGTTTCCTCGACCCCATTGACGACTCAACCTTTGCCGAGAGCTTCTTTCTTCGATTCACTTAATGCGCCCGTGCACAGGCGTCTGCATATCTCATATATCCACTCGTGCATAATTACACCTTTGACAAGAACAAGAACATCTCGGACTCTGTTTTGCGCATCTCCTACTTTTGTTTTACAAGCATACGAAATCAAGACGTGGTTGGATTTCATCAACATCTTTTGGAAAGGGAATTTTCAGACTGGAGTTTGGCGAATTTTACAGCATTATCTCATTGGCGCCGCCCTTGCCGCGGCATCTGACGACTTACGGCCTTGATGGCACATGTTGGCGGAAATGTATGGCAAGAACAAACACTTTTCCTATGTCTTGAGAAAGGAAACTATACCTTTTGGGAGGAGGGATTTGGGTTGGTTTCATAGTTTTCTTCATCTCGCTCATGAGATTCTTTCAATAAATAGCCTTGCGCTACTTTTCCCCCACATGATTCGTTTCTTTCGGGTGATTGGTCTTTACTTTACCATCTTATGAGCTGCTTTGAACCGCACCAAGCGGGCGAGGACAAGGCGATGCGAGCGTAGCACCGACTATTGGCGGCATGCAACGGTCACATCCCCCGCTTCTGTCATTTGTTTCTTTTACCCCTCCACTGACAGCACATTATTCTCAGCAACTTGCACATGCAATATAATGATCAAGAGGCCTACTCACGTCGTAAGCAACGGTGCGCGAGACACGGTCACATCGCCCACCCCCACGATAACGGGCTGTGTAATAAGTTGGTGGGTGGTGAGCCGTGTGTGGGGGGGAAACAATTACTTGAACAACGTTGCACTTTTGTCCATTTTTTAAAAAAAAAGTCATGTGAATTGCCAAAAGGTGGGAAAACGGGATCAAATCACACGTTTCTCATCGAAAAAATGATTCTTCTCTCACGAAAATCGATGCACATGAAAAGATGACATCTTACTCATGTGCTAACAAAGGCGGAACATGTCTAGTTCAACAACATGATGTACGGGACGTGAAGCGAAAAGAAGAAGAAAAAAAGAAGAAGGAAAAAAGAAGAAGGAAAAAAGAAGAAGAAAAAAAAAAAAAAAAAAGTTGGCGCGTGCACACCATGGCAAAAGTTTGGCACGTGGGCGCAGGTTAGCTACATGGTAAGGGCCAGCTGATGCCGCTATTCAGAAGTTTCTTGGTAGCGGGAAAAACCTAGCAAAAGCGATGTTGCCCACATGTCTTTTCTCTCTCTTCTTCTTTTCCTTCTTTTTCCTTCATCTCCGTCATTTGTATATAGCTTTTTTTTTTTTTTTTTTTTTCATTTTTCACCACCCCTTTTTCTCCCTCCCTTTTTATCCCATGTGATTTTT
>JAEIJG010001335.1:0-11738 GCA_037289395.1 Beauveria scarabaeidicola
TAGAATAATAAGGTTAATAATATAGTCTTTTATTAACTACTTCTCTATACTACTCTTTTCTATCTAAATCTATCTCTACCTATAATCTTACTTCTATATGCTTGCTTATAATTGTATTAATACTAGAAAACTTAAATATAGTAGAAGGGGAATAAGCTATTAAGGTAACCTCTTATAATATTATTAGGTAAATTCTAGAAGATATTAAAATAGATCTATAGTATATAGAATATATTTAGGACTAATAGAACTTAATATTACTAGAAAAGAGAAAGGAAAGAAATACTATAATTATAGAAAGACTAGATACTTTATAAATAAGTGTTAGGCACTAAAGAAGTAGTAGAAGCTAGTTACTAAAGGGAAAGGATTATATATAATAAATTATAAAGACCTACCTATTTAAAATATTAGTATAACTAATAGTAAAGAGTACTTCTTAGACACTAACTAGTTTATAAGTTATAATAAACCTATATCTAATAAAGATTAGGACTTTAGAACTTAACCTATCTTAGATAAAGAAGAAGACCTTAAGATTACCTAGCTAGATATAAAAGATATATTTATCTATATACTAGTAATACTACTAGAGCTAACTAATAAGTATATAGTTATAAGATAATCTTATTATAAGAATAGAGAACTTAAAATAGTGGTTATATATAAGATAGATATTATAGACCTAACTATACTAATAATACTATTAAATAATAAAGAGATATAAATCTATAAAGACCTAAAGATTATAGGACTTAGACTTATATATAGAGATTATATAATACTTTTATAAGCCTCTTACCTTTATAATAGTTATAGATAATATCTCTAGAAGAAATTAGAATATTAGATATTTCTAAGCTAAGATCTATAAAATAAAATCTTTAATAAATATAAACTCTAATACTAGAAGATCTAGGAATAGAAAGAGGATTTTATATCCTTAGTTAAGAACCCTAAGAGAGATTACTATATTAAGGATAAAAATATATATATTATTTATACTATATTATTAAGATATATAAATAAGGAAAATAGTATACTTATAAGTAGTTTACTTAGTCTAAACTTAATTAATATAGGTAGTAGATTAGATGATTACTAGGAAAGCTCTAATAAAGTTATATAGAACTAATAATAATAAAGAAAGGAAGAATAAAAGGAATAGAAAAGATAAGAGGAGAAGTTAGGAAATAATAGCTATTATTATTAGTAAGACTAACTCTTTAATAAGGATCTAATAAGTCTCTATATACTATAAATATTAATAGTAATAAGCACTTTATCTTTAATATCTTTATTAAAAGAATAAAAATCTAAGTAATACTTAATAGTAAAGTACTAGGAAACTATATCTTATTAAATCTTATTAATAAATTATAATTACCCTAGAAAAAGAAAGATAAGCCTTACTAACTTATAAATATAAAAAAAAATAACGTTTAGTATAGCTAAGGTATAGTAGATTAGGAAACTATATAACTTCTTATCTCTATTTTTAATATAAACTATATATTATCCTTAGATATTATAATAATCTTAAAATATAATATTATATTAGGGTTACCCTAGTTATAGGTAAGTAATCTTAGAGTTAACTAGAGAATAGGCTAACTTTAGTAAGATATACTAGGATATAATTATAATAGTAGGAGTAGCTATAATAAGAAAAAGGTACCCTAATTAAATTAAGACTAATCTTAAGGAATATATATAATCGCCTAAGAATTAAAAGCTAATATAATAGAGATTTCTAAGAAATACTTAAAGTATAATAAGCTATTTAATAGAGAGCTAGAAATAAGACTACTAAAATATTTACACTAGGACTATAAGATTAAACTCTAGCCTAGTACTAAACTAATATTTAATAAGATTTATCCCTAGAACCCTAAGTAAAATAAAGCGCTTAAGGAGTATTTAGAGGAAATACTATAAAAGGGATATATATAACTATTAGAGTCCCTAGTAAGATACCTAATCCTATAAGTACTAAAGAAAAATAGAAAACTATAATTATATATTAATTATTAATAATTTATAATAACTTTATAAGTAGAAAACGGCATATAACTATATTAAGCCTAATCTAGTAATAAAATTAAAAAATAACCTATTAGACGTTTAAAAATATATAAATCTACCTCTAGATAATAGTAGCTTAGAGCCACTTTACTAGGGGTAGTTATAGTAGGTGATTTATTACTAGAGACACGCCTAGATATATTCTAATAACTAAATAACACTATAATAAGCCTAATATAGCTATAGCTTAACTAAGACTAAGATCTAAAAAAGAAATAATTAATAAGTTTCTCTTCTTAATTAAGGAAGAATTTAAGGACTAGGTAAAGGAGTTATAGTCTAAATATAAGTAGATATAGGCCTAAGGTAAGGCTAAGATAGCCTTAGTAAGGGCTAATATCTTAATTAATTATAAGATAATATAAGCTATTATTAAGGAAATAGTTATATAGACACTTAAAGAGAGCTAGAGCGCTAGGTAGCCCTAGCCACTAACCTAGGCATAGTCCTATACTAAGGTAGTGGCGGCCTAGAACTAGGGCGGCCTAAGGGCGAAGCTAGTCCCGGCTAGGTATAAGCAGGAACTAGTTATTAACGTTAGAGGATACGCTTAGGAGATTAAGATAAGAATCCTCTTATCCTTATAAATCTCTACTTAGAGCCTAGCGTGGACCTAGGCTAACTTATAGGCGATATACCGCTAGCGCTAGGAGTCCTAAGAGCTATAGTGGGGGATTTTAACCTCTACTACCTATCCTAAGACTTATATAAAAGGAAATCCCTATACGCTAATAAGATAATTAAGGCCTTAGCCTATACTAGGACCGCCCTAGTTACCCTACTAAGAATAGTAATATAGTATAGATATAATTACTATATAAGTACTCTAGACCTCCTCTAGGCTACTCTATTACTAAGACCCTAATATATATCCTTAGATTAGGACCTATATAGCTTAGACTATATCTTATAACTACTAGAACTTTAAGTACTCTAGATAGAGGTAACTCCTAGGATAAAGAGGTAGGGTAAGATTAATAAGAGTATTATATTAGTAGAGGTAGTAGCCTAGCTTCTAGCTATAGCTAAGTTACTAATACTTAATTCTTTATAAGTAGAAGTAATATATAACTAGCTTATCTTAGTACTTAAAGATATTATTAGGAAGGTTATCTCTAAGATAAGACTACCCTAAGACTAATAACTAGCCTAGTAGTTAAAGTTAGTAAAAGGGGTAATAATAGAGATAAGATAAGCCTAGTAAAAGGCCCTAAGATCTAAAAACTAAATTAACTAAGATAAAGTAAATATAATAAGGAAGGCCTAGGCCTAAGCCTTAGCTAAGGTATAATAAATAACCTAGAGAACTTACCTAGATTTATTAAGAGACGCCCTAGCCCTATAGAGGTAATACTAGTAAGCTAAGAGGTATATAATAAGATATATAGTAGATATAATCCTAGTACTAGCCTAACTAGACTAGAGATTATTAGTATAAATAAAAGAAGAAAAAGTAAAGGTCTTAGCTAAAAAGTTCTTTCCCCCTTTTATAGAGAGTAACCTTAGTCTAGACCTAGATAGGGAATAACTAGTAGCCTACCTATTATAAGATATTACTAAGATCTTAGTATAAATTATAGAAGAAAAAGTAAAAGATACCTTATAAAGCTACTTAGCCTAGAATATATTAGGTCTAAATAAGGTCTTATATAGCCTACTAAAAGCCCTTAGCCCTCTTATTTACTAAATACTAGCTAAATTATTATTATAATTATAAGTAGGTATATAGAAGTAAGATTATAAGTAGAGATAGATTTAGATAGAAGAGAGTAGTATAAAGAAGTAGTTAATAAAAAACTATATTATTAACCTTATTATTTTATCTTCTATTTAAAAAGAATTATAGTTATTTATAGAGAAAAAGAGATAAAAGTAATACTTAGAAAAAACTCTATTAAATCTAGAATCCTCTTCTTATATCTTATTATATATAGGATATTAGCTAATATAGTTACCCCTTAAGTTTTAATATAGCCTTAGTATGGTTTTAGCTATTTTAGTAGCCTTAGTAGCCCTATAGGGGCTATAATAGTCCCCTAGTGGGTTTAGTGGTCTTACTATAGTTTTAGCGCCCCTTAGCGCCTTTAGTAGCTCTACAGAGGTCTCTAATAGCGCTACTAGACTTAGTAGCTTATGTAGAGTCCCTATAGATGACTTACTTTTAATACTTACTAAAGTTCTTAATAAATTATTAGTAAAACCTTATAAACCCTAAAAATAACTAGATCTCCTTAACACTACTAGGCTCTAGCTAGCTTATAATAGCCTTAATATATTCTTAGTCTATAGTAATCTTCTCTTATTTTATTATAAAACTTAGGAATTTTATTATAGTTATATTAAATTTATATTTTTTAAGGTTTAAGTATAACTTTACTTTTCTAAGCTTTACTAGCACCTAGTAGATATATTATATATACTCTATAGTATCTTTACTAAATACTAAGATATTATTAAGATATATTATATAGATATAATTAATTTCTTTATATAGTATATAGTTAATATATTCTTAAAATAATACTAGTGCCCTTATTAGTCTAAATAGTAAGACTATATACTTAAAGTATCTATAATAGTAGTAAAATACTATCTTCTACTTATTACCCTTATAAATATATAGCTATCTATAGGTATCTTTTATATCTAGCTTTATATAGACCCTTACTCCTTTAATATAATCTAGGATTTTTATAATTAATAATAATAATATATAGTTCTTATAAGTTACCTAGTTTAACCTATAGTAGTTAATATATAATTATAACTTACCCCTTTTCTTTAGTATAAATAGTATAAGTACTCTTACTAGATTTATAGACTAATAAATCTAACTCTTTTTTAGTCTTTTATTTATAAACTTATAGAGTTTATTTAACTCCCTTATAGAAAGTATATAAATAAGTCCTTATAGGGGTATTTTCTTATCCTTAATTTTAATTATATATATTAGCCTATTAAGAGTTAGTAGCTTTACTACTTTTTTTACTAAAAATACCTAACTAAAGTTATAGTATTTTTTTAGGATTATTACCTCCTTATTTCTTTCCTTCCCCTTCTTTTCTAATTCTCCTACTACTATTATATATATCCTTACCTCCTTAGTTACTTTATAAAGTTCCCTTAGGCTTATAACTAACTTAATATCTCCTTATTAGATAAAAAAGTTCTACTTTCTTTCTCTATATTATTATATAATATTCTCCTTAATATACTACTATAGGCTTAATATTATTTATAATAAAGTATTTATAATTATAAATAATATTTATTACTCTCTTCTAATACCTAAGTTATTTATAATTTATAATATTTTTATTATTTATTTATATATATAATAAGACTTTACTAACTTAAGAGGATTTATTAGTAAGTTTATTATATCTAGCTTTTAAATTTAGTCTTTAGTTACTAGACTTTTATCTATTATATTAAAGTTACTTCTTATATCTAAGAAGACTAATATAGTTTTTTAGCTTTATTTTTAATATATCTTTATTATAATCTCCTTCCTTAGATATAGTTAATAATAAGCTTCTTATTAATCCTAGTCTTCTAATCTTATTTACTTTACTAGTATATTATTTAGTAATATTATAAAGGGTTTATTACTTATTATTTATTTAAGTAAAGTAAAGTTACTATCTATATATCTTATTATTATATATAACTAGTATTAATAGATTAAGTAGTAAGGTACTATATAGTCCCTTTAAATATATCCTACCCCTTTATACTTAAAATATCTTATAATATTACTAATATCTCCTTATAGTATTACTAGTCCTTATAAGGTCCTTTATAATAGCCTTACTATCCTTATTCTTCTAGTCTAGTATATTATACCTATTACTCTTTTTATATTTTCTACCTAAGACTCTAATAGCTTCTATATTATAAGTATACTATTACTACTTAGGGCTATCTTAATTTACTCTTATATATACTTTATTACTTATACTATCTTTATACTTAGAGCTAATATATCTAATAGTTCTAGTACTATATCTTTAAAGTATTAAAGGTACTCCCTTATTAACTTAGAGTCCTTTTATTAATATATAATAAGTACTTATATTACCCTTTAAGCCCTAATATCCTTATTTCTTAGCTTATTTTTATATTATATATAGAATTCCTCTTATATAAAACCCTTATACTTCTCTACTAAGGTATCTTTAAAGTAGCTACTTTATTACTTCTAGGCCTCTCTTTATAAGTAAAGAGCTATATATATTACCTTTTTCTAATCCTTTATATAATTATCTATATTTATTTTAAAATAAGTCTAGAGTACTACTAAGAAGTTTTAGTACTTAATATATAATTTCCTTTTAAAATATATATTAAGAAGTTATATTATTATTATATTCTTTTATTTTTTCTTTTTTAATAGTACTTTAAGATCTAGTCTAAGTATAATATCCTCCCCCTTTTTAGCCTTTTATAATAACTTTATTATTTTCTTATATTACTATATACTAATTACTTATATTAGGTAGCTTTATAACTTCTCCTTTATTAGGGTATTATTAATTATCCTTAGGTTACTTAAGACTTTTACTACTAAAGATATACTATTAATATCTTAAAGTATTCTTTTAATATACTCTTTAGTAGGATCTTAGGTTATTATATCTTCTTTACTAGTAATTCCCTACTATTATCTACTATATATAATTATAGTGATTTTATTATAGTCTCCTCACCTATTAGATAGGTTTATAATAATAATCTTATAAGGTTATAATAAGAAGAGTACTTATATTTAGCTATATATAAAGGTAGGTTACTTATAGTTATAGGAATTATTATTACCTTATTAATACTTAGTTATATTAATAATATAACTAAGTACTTATATACTCCTTATATAACTAAGCCCTATATCTATACTTATACCTTATATCCTTACCACGAGCTACCTATGCTCTTAGTGCCTCTTCCTTACTATACGCCGTCTAGGCCCTAATAGAACCCCTCTACTAAATATAAGACCCTAACGTTATTTAGAACCTTTATAATAAGCCTTAGGTAGCTATTAATAATAAGATTAATATTCTAGCTTTATTAATACTAGCTAGAATAGTAGTACCTATTAAACTATTATAAATCCCTCTTACCTAGCCTAAATTACTATAATTAGGGCGCTCTTCTTAATAGAGTATATAGCTACTTCGTTTAAGTATTTATTATATAAGAATATAAGCTAAACTAGCTAGTTAGGGCGACCTCACTAGCGCTAGCGCCGGCGCTGGCACGAGCATTACACAGCGCCGGCGCCGGCACGAACACTACACAGCGCCGGCGCCGACATGTGCACTATATAGCGGCGGCGGCGGCGGCGGCGGCGGCGGCGGCAGGGGTTGTGGTTGTGGCAGGAATTAGCGTGGAAGAATCGTTAATCTGGCTCTAATGTGTATATAATCGTTAAAAATAGCGAAAATGCGTTTTTTAAGCGAATTAGCGAGTGTTAAGAGCTTTAATTAACAGCGGCGGCGGCGGCGTAGAGAAGGTAGTAATAGTATTAGTAGTAGTAGTAGCTAGAAAATATAAATATAGTTTATTTTTTAAAGATACTTATATTTATATATAATTCCTATATAAAATAAAGTACCTCTATAAAATCTCTAGTAAGTAATTATATATACTTATATACCTAGTAAAATAGCACTATACACCTAGTAATACTCTATAATAATAGGTAATAATCTTATTAATAATAAATTTATTAATACCCTTTAGTAGTTATTATAATTATAAGTAAGTATATAGAAGTAAGATTATAGGTAAAGATAGATTTAGATAAAAGATAGTAATATAAAGAAGTAGTTAATAAAAGATTATATTATTAACCTTATTATTTTATCTTCTATCTAAGAAGAATTATAGTTATTTATAAAGAAAAAGAGATAAAAGTAATACTTAGAAAAAACTCTATTAAATCTAAAATCCTCTTCTTATATCTTACTATATATAAGATATTAGTTAATATAATTACCTCTTAAGTTTTAATATAGCCTTAATATAGTTTTAGCTATTTTAATAGCCCTAATAGCCTTATAAGGGCTATAATAGCCCCCTAATAGGTTTAGTAGTCTTATTATAGTTTTAGCGCCCCCTTAGTGCCTTTAGTAGCTTTATAGAGGTCTTTAATAGCGCTACTAGACTTAGTAGCTTATATAAAGTCCTTATAAATAACTTACTTTTTAATACTCTCTCTAGTTAGCTAAGGGACTAACCTATTTATATTAATATAAAGTAATATTATACTAGTTAATATAGGGTAGTAGCTTACCTTATACCTCTATAGGCTACTAGCCTATTATAGGTAATTAGTAATACTAGTTAGTAGCTTATAGCGTTATACTTAGTAAGCTATAGTATTATAGGCGTTATATATAGGCTTATATATAGTATTATATATTAATTTATAGTATATAAAAATATTTTAGTATAAGGTAGTAGCCTACCCTATACCTCTACTAGCTACTAGCTTATTATAGGTAATTAGTAACGCTAATTAGTAGTTTATAGTATTATACTTAATAAGCTATAGTGTTATAGGCGTTATATATAGGCTTATATAAGTACTATATACTAATTTATAGTATATAAAAATATTTTAGTATAGGGTAGTAGCCTACCCTATACCTCTACTAGTTACTAGCTTATTATAGGTAATTAAAAGCGCTAATTAGTAACTTATAGCGCTATACTTAGTAAGTTATAGTGTTATAGGTGTTATATATAGGCTTATATAAGTTTTATATACTAATTTATAATATATAAAAATATTTTAGTATAAGGTAGTAGCCTACCCTATACCTTTACTAGCTACTAGCTTATTATAGGTAATTAGTAATACTAATTAATAGTTTATAATACTATACTTAGTAAGCTATAGTATTATAGGCGTTATATATAAGCTTATATATAGCACTATACTCTAATTTATAATATATAATAATAAAAATTACTATAAGGTAGTTATTACTTTATAGTTAATATATATATACTACCTTAGAGGTATATATATTATTATTATTATATATTTATAGCTATAAGTTAATTTTTAGTAATTTATATATAAATAAATTTTATAGAAAATTAAAAGTAGCTTATAAGTATAGATTAGTAAAGGTACCTTATCTAAGTACTTATAAGATCTATAAGAGGTATCTAGCCTAATAGCACTTAGTACTAACTATAGTAATTTATAATAAATATAGCTTAAATATAGTATTAATTATATTATATTTAGTAATAAAGGCGTTAATATTTATAGTACTAGTAATACTCTTATAGATTTTTACTTTTATAGAAAATTTTAGTTACTAGTTATAGTACTAATTAAAGGATATTTAGTTACTAATTATAACGTTAATTAAGGAATATTTAGTTACTAGTTATAAGTATTAATTATACTAAGTTTAGTATAAGTAATAACTAACCTAATTACTCTAGTTACTAAGTATACTATAATATAGTATATTATAATAACTAACTAATTTTATATATAGTACTTAAGAGACCTTAGTAAGTACTAAAGGGAAACCTAATAAGCCTTCTAAAGCTTTAAGAGATACTATATATATAAAGGCTTCTAGTAACTAATTATAGGTAAGTCCTTTACTAATTTATAAGTATTAGGTATACTAAAAAATATAATATACTTAAATAACTAACTCTACTACTCTAGCTACTAAGGTAGCTAACTAGTTATATATAATATATTAAGGATTTTATTTAATACTAAAAGGAGACCTAGTAGGCCTTTTAGAATTCTTAAGGTTATTATATACTTAAAGAGGCTTTTTAGTAATAACTCTAATATATATAGTAGTTAAGAGCTTTATATTTTTAAAGAGTAAATTACTATATACTATTAAGTCTAATTAAGGATTTAAAGGCCTAAGAGCTTTTAGAAGCTCTAAAACTTAATACCTAAAAAGGGCTTTATTAGGCTATTAGTAAGTATTAATCTTATTTTAAGGTATTTAATATCTATTAGACTAGTTTAAGCTTCTTAGTTATTATAGGCTAGGCTATGCCTAGCACCTTCCCGACGAGGTCCGTGTGATATATACCTTTATAGGTGTAACCAGGCAATAAGTGAGGGACTTATTATTATAAATCCTTTTACCCTCTATAGCATAGGGGATTTTAGCTTAGCTAATATCAGTAGCTACGCCCTAGTTAGCGCTATGAGCCCCGCCTAGGGTCAGTCCTTCACATATAACAAGTCATACCTAAAGGTCATAGGTTTAAACCGTGCTTAAGGAGACTACACCTCAACCTAGGCTTATAGGTAAAAGGGACCTAGGGGATAGACGTAGCCTAACTAGTGTGCGCCGGAGAGGGAAGGTATGTTATAGGCTAGGCTATGCCTAGCACCTTCCCGACGAGGTCCGTGTGACGCATACCTTTATAGGTATAACCAGGCAATAAGTAAAGGACTTATTATTACGAATCCTTTTACCCTCCGTAGCACAGGGGATTTTAGCTTAGCTAATGTTAGTAGCTACGCCCTGGTTAGCGCTGTGAGCCCCGCCTGGGGTTAGTCTTTTACATTAGTAGATAAATTAGAACTTTAGTAAAATATACTTAGTTCTAATATATTAGTTTAGGTTACTAGTATTAGAGATAAAGCCTTAGTTATTATAGAATAAGGGGATTAGATATTAAATCTTTATTAAGGTTTCTTTAAAGAGCCTAAAGATCTATTTAATCTCTTTAATTATTTCTAATATAATATTAGATTTAGCTTCTAATATAAAGAAGGTTATAAGACTTACTCTTTTTAACCTCTAGCTAATAAGTCTTCTATTAAGTATTAATAGGTAATTACTTATAGACTTAAAGGTTTCTTAATATCTTATAAAGTTATTATTAAAATAAGCTTAAAGTAAGCTTTAAGAGCTTTTAATTCTATAATAGCCTATAGTACTTATCTTAATACCTTTTAGGTACTTAAGGCTTCTTTTAATTAAGTTAAAGAGTATTATATTTACCTTAGCTATATATCTTAAGTAAAATTAAATTATAAAAGTAATATTAAGTCTTATTATTATTATTAGCTATATATTAATACTAAGTATTTATTAAAAAAGATTTTAATTAAGATCTAATAAGGCTTTAAAGTCTACTTATTTAGGTAATTTTATTATAAGTTTAGTAAGTAATTTAGTAGGTAATTCTATTAAAGAGAACTTTAATTTAAAACTAATAGAAAGATCTTATAGTAGTTTAGGTTATAAAGAAATAAGCTAAGGTTTAGTATTAGCTAAGTTAAATTAGAAGAGAGTTTTTTTTATAAATTAGCTTTAATATAACTAAAGACTTCTTTTTTTCTAGTTTTAGATAATTTAAATACCTAAGAAGAAAAAGGTAAGCCCTTTATCTTTTATAAGGTAAGCTTTATTAAACTACCTCTTAAGCTAATTAATATACTAAAGGTTTAGACTAATTAGAAGATAATTATTAATATAAGTTATTATAATTATAAGTAAGTATATAAAAGTAAGATTATAGATAAAGATAGATTTAAATAGAAGAGAGTAATATAAAGAAGTAGTTAATAAAAGACTATATTATTAACCTTATTATTCTATCTTCTATTTAAGAAGAATTATAGTTATTTATAAAGAAAA
>JAEIJG010001336.1:0-11736 GCA_037289395.1 Beauveria scarabaeidicola
TATTTAATCTCTTTAGTTAGTATAAGCTAAGGACTAGTTACCTCTTATATATCTTTTCTAAAGCCTTATTAGTCTATAGTTAGTCCCTAAGGATAACTACTAATTAATATTAGAATAGGGTGGGTTAGTTTTAGTGGTCTTAATTAAGTGATATAAAAAGGGTTCTATTTATATATAATTAAGGCTATCTATAGTTAAGTTACTATAGCCTCTATAGCTTGTAGATAAAGTGGGGCGAATTAGCTCTTCTGAAGTGTAACCGGCTATTGCCTAAGGCACCCGTGCAATTAGCCGCTTAAGCTAGTACCTTAAGCGACAGTTTTCTTATAATAAATAATAAGAATAAAAACTCTTATAAAGTAAGATATTTAACTTATAAATATAGTAGTAAAGGGTTCTTCTTCTAGTTAGTATAAAAAGATAGTAATTAATTTGTCTAGTTATTTAGTCCTAACTATCTATAATATTTAACTACTAATTAGTATTAGTATATATAATAATTATTATTAAGGGTTAAAAGGTCTTATATTTATTATTATTCTTGCTTATTATTATTCTCTGTGTGTGTGCCTCCACCGTACTCGGTGCTATTATATAATGATAAAACAGTGGGTCCCTTCCTGGGCCCAGCCAATGAGAGGGCTGCATTTGTGACGCCTGATGCATTAGGCGCAACAGTAAAGCTGGGCGTACTGTGCACTCTAGCCAAGCAAGGCCCAGACCGTCTCAAGCCGTAATAGAATATATACGCGTTCCTGATTTAGGAGTGATTATCACCCTTGCCGAGCCGTGTGAGAAGAATGGTGCGCGCTCGACTTTGTAGCCGTGAGGTGCCAGTCCGTCACAGTAATCATAACTTGGAAGTCGTATTCCCTGTGTAGGGCCTCTTGCGAAATTTGCCAATCTCTATCCGATGGTAGTAATCTGTGAGAGATGGTAACAATAAGCGGTAGTTACCTTCCTAAAGAGGCAAGTAAGTCAGAGAGGGGGTGCTATTCGGGCGGCAAGTTCGGGATCGCGTCATTTATGTATGCCATGTAAAACCTATATAATTCAACGATCTTTCTTTCCTTTATTAAATTTTCAATTATATCTAAAATGTGGAGTCTTTCCCGTTATTCTGCAGCCATAGTCGTCCTAGCCGTACAGTCAGCTACAGCGATCAGGCCAAACGGGTTGCCCACGCAATTCGATGCCGCCAGACTTGCACTTGGCGAAACCGCGTTGAAAAGTTCCAATATTCAAGAATGCAATATATCCGTGCCTGTGGACCATTTTCATCACGAGACTCAATATGAGCCGCATTCAGATGCCTACTTCCCACTTCGCTACTTTCTGGAAACATCGTATTACAAGCCCGGCGGCCCTGTCATCGTCATAGCTGGGGGTGAGGTGACTGCTGAGTACCGGAAACCAACGCTGGGCGAGGGCATTGGGCTTCTTCTTGCTAGGGCTACCAGCGGTATTGTGCTTGTCTTGGAGCATCGCTACTATGGCACCAGTTTCCCCGTTCCGGATCTATCCCGAGAGAACTATCGGTTTCTCACGACAGAACAGGCCGTGGCCGATGCGGCCTACTTCGCACAGCACGCCAAGTTCCCTGGGCTGGAGCATGCGAATTTAACTTCGGCCAATACGCCATGGATCATTTACGGCGGCTCTTACGCAGGCGCGTTTGCGGCCATTACTCGCAAGCTCTACCCGGAAGCCTATTGGGGCGCCATATCGTCGTCGGGCGTCACAAGAGCCGTTTATGACTACTGGGAGTACAATGAGGCAGCACGTTTATATGCTCCAGGAGACTGCGGGCCTACAATGTCCAACTTGACTCATGTGGTCGACACGGCAATCTTCAGCAGCGATAAGACTAAGCCCAGTGCTATTAAGAAGCTTTTCGGTTATAACTCATCTATCAGCGATGCATCATTTGGCTCGAGCATCGCGCATCCGGCCTCCGCGCTACAGGATGAAAGCTGGGTACATGGAGAGAGTGATAACACCTTGGAGACATACTGCAGCACCATCACATCGGAACAGCTTGCTTTCCCTGACCTGGAAAGGAGTCGTTCGACGGCGGAGCAGCTTGTTGAAGATGCGGGATATAGTGCTAACAGCTCGACCGCACTTCTAAACTACATCGGCCTCCAGCAGCGTGACTCGAACAATGAGTCGAAGCAAAGAAAAGGGTTGCCCAATCACCTACGGCAGCGAGCCACGCAGCTCAATGACGGCTATAGCTGGTTCTACCAGACATGCAGCCAGTAAGTCGGAGACTCCGTTACTGCTCAAAGTTGTTCGCTGACATATGTAAAGATGGGGGTTTTTTATGTCGGGATCTGGCGTGCCAAAGGACATATTAGGTATTCTCTCTCGAGCAGTGACGGTCGAGTACGTCGCTGGCGGATGTAAGAGTGTGTTTGGCATCTCCAATCCGCCAAATGTGGACTCCATCAATCGTCTGGGCGGCGTCAACTTTTCCTATCCACGCTTGGCTATTATTGATGGCAAGCAAGACCCCTGGCGTGGCGCTACGCCGCATAGGATCGGTGCTAATGTCAATCGCGAGTCGACAACCGAGCAGCCTTTTATCCTCATCGATCCCGCGACTCACCACTGGGACGAGTGGGATATTCCAGCCAATCAATACAAACCTGGATACCCTCCGAAGCAGATTGTGGACGTACACAATCAGCAGGTAGCGTTTGTAAAGGCCTGGATAAAGGAGTATCATGATTCTAGAAAGTGAGGATACAATAGACGGTAACATTGCTGTAGAGGCTACTTTGATTAGTCTTCAACTCATAAACAAGTATATTTTTTTTTTATAATATAATTTACTTTATATGAGCTATTTGTATCTGATAGCTTTAGGTAGTTGGAATTCCACTTTACACGGTGACGAGGCCAAGGGGTCTTTCCAGGCTACCCTATGTCTCTGGAATTTCGTTTCTATACAAGCTTAGGTCATATTATTTCAAAACCTTCTAATATCACATAGAATAAGCCTAAACTTATTATACCATGCCTTTGAATACTTATCTACGAAAATCTATTCCAAGACATGTCAGAAAACACCCCCCTCCCGCCAAGGTAGCTGTCACGGTGTGTCACCACATGGCAGCCTCAAATAGTCGAGGTAACCAACTGACAAGAAGAAAATCATGGTTGACACATCTACCGAGTATTAAACGGCCGACTAATTATGATAGCCACTGAAATCAGCAAATGCCACCCGAGGGCCGGGCCCAGTCACGAGCCCAGTGGCCAGTGGCACATTCAGCGGGGCCCAGACACCAACTGACCTCTGAAAAAAACAGGGTAGCCTTGCCCCAATTGGCTTGTTCTGCGTGCATGTCACTCCAAACACCATACAAGGCCTCGACTCTCGTCATCCCGACATCTGCCTGGCCAAGCTCTCACGCTCACGCACCAACCACACAGTGCTGCATCATACCACGCCCGACTCACTTCGTCAAAGACCTGTCATCTTGACTTACTTCAACTTCCATCCATCGGCACCGCTGTCCAGCCCGTCTCCCGCGCCATGACCTTGCTTCCCCGCATCTTGATGGCTGCGTCGTGATCTCTGACTGCCCAACTGCGCTGGCCAGGCAGCTACGAAACCTGCCCCAACTGCTCGGCTTGCTCTGAGATAGCAGTAATCGACCAGCCTCTCTCCAGCGCTATACACATCCATCATGGCGTCGTTATTCACGTCGTTTACCACCTCTAGCATGCCCAAGCGGCTGCTGCGCTATGCCCTGTCGCGCCTGGAGCTGCTCGATGCCGATGCCCTCAATCTCGAAAACTTGGATCTTGCCCTCGGAAAGAATACCGTATTCGAATTCCGAGATGTAGGATTAAAGCTGGATGTATGTGTATCAAACAAGCTATTGCACGGCGCACCTACTAACGCTCGTCGCAGAAACTACAAAAGCTGCTAAACCTCCCGCCGACGTTTGCTCTCCAGAAATCCAAGGTTCTGTCCCTTCGAGTTACCATACCCATAGACTTTTACAGCAGCCCCATCACCGTCGACGTGGATGGCGTCGACGTGCAGCTCAAGATCCTCAACCCCGACCGGACTCCGACCGATGCGACATCAACCGACGATAACTCTGTACCAAACGCCGTGGACCTTGCCCAGTCTTTCCTCGACATCGAATCTCCGGACGAGCGGCGTAAGCTTCAAGAGGCTCTAGAAGCCGAAACACAAGACCTTGCGGCATCAATATCTATGAGCGAGGACGGTAGTCAAGATGGTTACCCTACGGGCACGGGTCAGCCGCTGTCTCTGCCCTTGTTCCTAGCCGATTTTTTGCAGGGCATCCTCGATCGCATGCAAGTCAAGATCAATAGAGTCAACTTCTCGCTCCACATGGAAACACCAACCGAGCTGGGTTCCAACCACTTGGAACAGATTTCATTTCAAATTTCCCTCGACAGCATCGACATCGAGGGAGTTACTACTCCTGCTCCCGCGGCTGGTGATGCGCTCAAGATCGTCCCCAAGGAGGGCAAACGTCACATCTCTATAGACAAAGTCCGAGCCTTCCTAGTATCAGAGGCCAACATTTTCCCAACCCTTTCGCGATCCCCTTCCATGCTTTCGCCATCGTCAACCTCATCACCGTTCGCGACCCGCAATCCACCCTCTCGAGAGCCTTCGGATATACCACGAGCCATGCTTGAATCACAGCAGTCACTTCACTTTGAGCAAAGCTTCAAGGAGCATCTGGTAGATGGAGCTTTGACTCCAGAGCCTGATCACCCTCTCGGCGACAGCGAAGACGCCTTGGCTATTCCATACGAGATGGAAACGAATGACGACGAGAACCCCAGCACACCCCGAGCCTCCATATACCACGATTTTGGTGGTGCTTCTATGCTTTCCGATAGTGATGAAGAGCCTGCATTCTCTACAGCCAACTCCCAACAAATGGAAGCACCGGCACGCGCCGGTTCGTCGAAACAAGTACCTTGCCTTCCGGTTAATGCAGCAGCATCCGCTGTGGGGTCATCACACATGCAGTCATCTCAATTTAGCACAGACGGTTCACAATACGAGGACCTGGAAGAATCGCGTCTCTATAGCCACGAGGAAGCCGAAAGCATGTATATGAGTGCCTTTTCACAGGGTGTTGCACAGTCACGGGTAGCTCTCGAGATGACAGAGCCTGCCCAATTATCTGCTGAACCCAAAAAGGGCATTGAAGAGCCTGCTGCTGAAGTAGCAACACAATTGTCTTTAGTTGATATTGATGCATCACGGCCACGACCCAACCCCGAAACCGAACTTGATTCGGGAACAGTAACAGAGAGCGATGGGAACAGCGAAAGCGAGGAGGTACCTCTAGAAATGTACCAGTCGTCTCCAGGCCTTCCGTCCATGCCGGGTGCTTGGGGCGAAAACTCAGTTGTTCACACCGTTCAACTCTCGTCCGAACCTCCTCCATCGACTGCTGCTCCTTCCGCGCCTATCTCTGTGAACCCTGCATCGGCGGCCACTGAAGGATGTTCAACAGACGAACGAGGAACTATTGATTATGAAAATATTGTGTCGGAAGACGTGCCAACACCGAAGGGACCAACCAAAGTCGCCAAGAAGATTCTCGAGTTCGACAACCTGTCTGTGTACGTCCCGTCTCTACATCGCCACGTGCAAATATGTACAGACGCCGATGAAGCTAGTTCAGACCCTCAAGCCTCGATGACACGATCTATTCACCCCCAGCCTCCGGGAGCTTTCTCTGTACATCTTCCGCAGGCCCAGACTGCAAAAGATGGCACTCGAACATCGCCGGTCGATAACAGCCTGGAAATCGTCATGTCACCAATAACCATCAACTTTGATGCTTCTATCGCCTTCCTGCTCTACATGATCACGACGAAGCTGCTCAGCTTCGTCAAAACGGATGGGGCACCAAAGTCTTCATCTACCACCGCCAAGCAAGTTGGGAAGGGAAGTCCGCAGCCGCCGGTCAAGATTGTCCTCGAACAGCTTTCTTTCAACTTTTTGAACCACCTGAGTGGCGTTGCAGATACCGCCGATCGGTTCTTAGACCCGTCTGCATTCGACTTTGGACAAGAAGTCTTACTTAACTTGACACTGAAGGGCTTAGCCGTTTCGAGGCGCTCAGCCCCTACTGCGGCTTCGAAAAATGCCGATGCAATATCATATGAAACCAAAATCGACCTTGAGAGGTTCCGCTTTGGATACGATGACGGAGACATTGTATCATTCGACGCTGGTAAGCCAATGAGCACTTCTGTGCGAGATACCTTTCTATCAGCCGGAAATGACGTTTCCATCAAAATCTTGGAGTCACCAGAAGGCATTCGGACAGAGGTGGAAACTCTGCCGCTGGTATTGCAGCTGGAGCTACAGCGCCTAGATGAGACCTTTAGCTGGTTTGGAGGCCTCAGTAGCTTCCTTAACATGAGCACCTCGATAACATCGAGCACGCCGCCTGCCAAGACGCCACCCACACCGCAGCATAAGCCCCGAGGCGTACGATTCGACACTCCAATCAAACCCGAAGACAAATCAGCGGCATCCATAAATAAGCTCAACGTTCGCATTGGCGGTACCTATATCCAAGTTCTTGGCAAGGAGTGCAGCATCTCGTCAGAAAGCAATGCGTTCAAAATTGTCAGTAGAGACGAAGGTATCGGCATTGCATGTAGCTTGATACGGGTGTCTGGTCCCTACATCAAAGGCTCCATGGCGGACCCCGCCATCAGCTCAGACATCAGTGGCGTTCGCCTAGAGTTTTTATCTGCGCCGAGCAACTCTGATCTAGAGAAGTTACTCGAGCTCATCATCCCATCTAAAGTCAAGTATGATCACACTACCGACGAGATTATGGTCGATACACTATTGCGTCAGCGAAGAAAGGGCTCAGTTTTGCGCGCGGCTGTGGATGGCATCAACATCCGAGCCAAGAACATCAGTCAGCTGGGAGTACTGCCCAACCTAGCCGAGGAGCTCGCCAAGCTATCCACTGTTGCCAAGTATCTGCCTGAAGATGATCGCCCTGGTCTTCTCACTTTGGGAAAGATTCAACGCATCAGCGGCAGTGTTGATATTGGCGGCGCTTTGGGCACGTTTGTCGCTGAGGTCAATGAACTCGAAATTGGCCATATCACGCTCCCCTCGCTCGTCGCATTGTCTGCTGGCGGCGTCTTTGTTAGTAGGAACAAGGTTGAAGAGCTTGTCAAATCCACGCCGTTCACCGCTACGCAAGATGCACCAACCCGTGGACCGGTCTTGATGGTTCGAATGATTGGTGACGAAATTGAGCCTACCATCAAGCTGAAGGTTCGCCATCTTGTTGTCGAGTACCGCGTTCATACTATCATGGACCTGCTAGGTCTGGCCGATGATGCGACCCCACAAGACTTTGAGGACTGCCTTGCCGCCTCGGTAGCCAATTTGGGGGACCAGACTCACTCAGTCTTGGCTCGTCGACCACAGTCTCCCTCTCAATCATCGAAAGGGGCAAAGCCCACCAAGCTCGATGTTGTCTTCTCTGATTGTCTGATTGGTCTCAACCCAATGAACCTGCCTTCGAAGTTGATGATTGCCCTGACAGATGCTCATTTGGACATAGTATTGCCCAAAGACGAGCAAATGCAAGCGTCATTCAACGTTAGCAAGGCATCGTTGCTTCTTATCGATGACGTGTCAACCGCGGTTGATGACCCTACGTCAGTCAAGATCAAGCCATCAGCATCGTCTACAACTTCAGCGCTTGTTACCGATATGTGCTCCATGGGCTATGTGGACATTTGCTACATCTCGTCGGCTATGGTTGTAGTCAAGGTAGCACCCGGGGAAGACGGCGAACAGCAGGTGACTGTGGATCTTCGCGATGACTTGCTTGTTCTGGAGACGTGCGCCGACTCTACTCAGACGCTTATTACGCTTGCAAATGCATTGAAGCCGCCAACACCACCCAGCAAGGAGAACAAATACAGAACCAATGTTGTGCCAATGCAAGATCTCCTGGCCTCGATTTCTGCAGAGGCATTTGGTAGATCTGAAGGCGAGTATGACTTTGACCAGGACTTTGCAGGTGCGCGAGAGATGGCTAGAAGCGGCTCGGATGCTGGTGGAAGCGACAGTTCATTCCGCGTCGACTCTAGGTACTATGGAACCGCATCCACAGGAGAGGAAATGTTCGATGCCACGAAGAGCATGCTGTCTGATGGTACTCGAATGGAAGATACCACCGAAGGTATTTTACTCACGGGATTCGACCCCACTACCAGCCAGGGCTCAGTGGATAGTGAGGAGCTTGAGATACATGAGAACTACTATAGCCAAGACGCAGCTGGTGAGCAGACAGCCAAGGTCTGGAACTCGTCGAAAAACACCTACGACAGTGCACCTGCGACTCTTGTCAAAAGTAGCCCAGTCAAGGTGTCGGTGCGAGATGTCCATGTGATCTGGAACCTGTTTGACGGCTACGATTGGCCGCATACTCGTGACATCATCAGCAAGGCTGTGCAGGAGGTTGAAAGCAGAGCGTTTGAGCGCCAGTCTCGTACTGCTAGCGCACAAATGCAAGAGGAAGAGTTTGATGATGGCGAAGCCATTGGCGACTTTCTGTTCAACTCGATCTACATTGGCATTCCCGCGAATCGCGACCCCCAAGAACTGTCCCGAGCGATTAATGAGGGGCTCAACGATGTCGCGACGGAAACGGAGTCGGTGGCCACGACCGCATTCACGACAACCACTAGCCGTGGCATGCGACGTCAACAACCCAGGCCCAAGCGGCTGCGACTTAGCAGAAGCAAGCATCACAAGATTACTTTTGAGCTACAAGGTGTAAATGCGGATCTTGTGGTGTATCCTCAGGGATCAGGCGAAACACAAAGTAGCCTTGATCTTCGTGTCCAGAACTTGGATGTTTTTGATCACGTTCCCACGTCGACTTGGCGAAAGTTTGCGACGTACGATCAAGACCAAGGAGAGCGCGAAATGGGAACTAGCATGGTTCATGTTGAAATCTTGAATGTCAAGCCAATTGCAGAGTTGGAGGCTGCTGAAATAGTACTGAGAGCGACTCTGCTGCCGTTGCGACTCCACGTTGACCAAGATGCACTCGACTTCATTACACGATTCTTCGAATTCAAGGATGACAAGGTGCCAGTGCATGCCTCACCTAGCGACGTGCCTTTTGTCCAGCGAGCGGAAATTAATAGCGTTCCAGTGAAGCTTGATTTCAAGCCCAAGCGAGTGGACTATGCTGGACTCCGATCGGGACACACGACAGAATTTATGAACTTTATTGTGCTGGAAGAATCTCGCATGGTCCTCCGTCACGTTATCATTTACGGAGTTTCTGGATTTGACCGCCTTGGCAAAACACTTAATGACATTTGGACGCCTGACGTGCGAACGAATCAACTACCTGGTGTTATTGCTGGACTGGCGCCTGTGCGGTCGCTTGTAAATATTAGCAGCGGCTTCAAAGACCTGGTGGAGATTCCGATCCGCGAGTACCAGAAAGACGGACGTGTCTTTAGAGGCATCTCAAAGGGTGCTACAGCATTTGCACGGACTACCGGAACTGAAATCGTCAAATTGGGAGCCAAGCTCGCGGTGGGCACACAATATGCCCTACTGGGGGCTGAAGAGATGCTGGCAGAGAAGCGCACCGACGACGGCAACTGGGACGAGGACGAACTGGACGCAGAAGAGAAGAAGCAGATTTCTCTTTATGCTGACCAGCCGACGGGGGTAATTCAAGGGATTCGTGGAGGCTATCGATCGCTTGCGCGTGACGTCAACTTGGCAAGAGATGCCATCATTGCCGTACCAGGCGAGGTGATGGAAAATGCATCAGCGGCGGGCGTGGCCAAGGTGATGCTGAAGCGGGCGCCGACTATTATTTTCCGACCGGCCGTCGGTGTTACCAAGGTTATTGGACAGACGCTCCTGGGCGCGACCAATGCGATGGATCCGAACAACCGGAGGAGAATTGACGAGGTATGCCTGCTGTCGGTCTTGAAACGTGATGCAACTACTGACGATTTATTAGAAATACAAGCACTAGGCCCGACCTGCACCGGTGGATTTTGGTGCATGAGCATGACGATTGTTTTTATTGCACTCAAGACGCAGCATGGCAAGCGAGATTGTAGTTTGTTTACGTGATGTTTTCCATGTGCATTACGTCTAGGATTCTGTCTTGACGGTGGCGTATGTTCTTTTCTTTTCTTTTTTTCTTTTTTAACAATATAGGGCATATACATTTTTTCATAACTTGACAGACAAGAATGGATAGGGCGCTTGCCCATGTTTTTGTAGTACTAGACTAGAGTAGATGAAGAATGCGAGTAGATGCAAGAATGAGATGTGGCTGTAGAAGCGACGAGAGTGAAGCTATCGAGTGTAGCCAAAAGTCCCACCGCCCAAGGTTTGTCATTGAAGGAAGGCAACTTGGGCAAGTCAGACTAGAATCAATTGGATCTGGATATTGCCAATTGGAGTATAACTGTATAAGTCTCACTCGTGGCACGAGTGGCCGTGGGTGCTCTGTAATTGGTCATGATACGCCAATGTCTCAGCGCCGTCTATATATACAATATACTGTTGCTTTTTTGCCTTGTACCTGGTCCAATCTCTCGCCAACTCGAATTGCTTACTCCCTTTGAAAACTGTGAGGAGAGCCATTGACCTTGATTAATAGCCATCGGCGATACCCTTTATTTTCTCCTCGGCCTTTCTTTTCTGATTGGCTGCCACCCACCACCCGTGCGTCTCGTCCTCGCCAATAAAGTTGCCCTGGGCGTCGACCTCGTCCCACGGCTTCGGACTGAGGATGTAGTGCACATTCTTGACCTGGTCGTCCCTCCAAATCGCATCGTGCACGCCCCTTTTGCGCATCGTCTTGAGCGCATTGTACACATACGGCAGCGCGACCCAGCGGTCGCGCCACAGCTCCGACACCACCTCCTGGTCGGGAAAGTACATGTCGTGGCCGTCGCGCTCAATCTTGTCGACAATCTGCTGGTACAGCACCTGGGACGGCCGCAGCACCGCGAGCCCGCCATTCATCATGGCGACGGTCCTCCCGCGCGGATCCGCGCCCTCGCGCTGCGCGCGCTCCGGATCGGCGGCCTGGCTCGTAAACGCGCAGTTTTCGCGGACCCATGTCGCGGGGTAGTGCGGCTTCTTGAGCGGGTTGCACGCGCAGACGTGGCTCGCGGCAAAGACGCGTCTTCTGGATGTGTCGGCGGCAGCGGCGGCGGCAGCGGCGGCGGTGGCGGGGGGTTCGTCGAGCGCAATGTCCATGAGCTCGTCCATGTTGCGCAGCACCAGCATGTCCGAATCGAGCTGCACGATGCGGTCGTACTCGGTGAGCGAAAACGTCGCCAGCTTGGTGAAAGTGTCGGCGAAGCGCGGGTCCGCGGAAAAGTCGCGCGAGCCGACCGACGGGGCGAGGTGGTTGACGCGCTGCGCCGGGATGCTGCGCGCCGCGAGCGCCGCGAGCCCGGCCGCCGGAAAGGTGTCGGTGTACAGCGCGAGGAGCGGGTATGCGGATTGGACTTGTTGGAGGGAGTGGTTGAGAGTCAGGACGCCGGCGAGGTAGTCAAGGTTGGTAATGAGTGTGGCCCAGACTGTTTTTTTTTTTTTTTTTTTTTTTCGACAAGGAGTTTGTAATTCCGAAGTTGGCAGGCTGGGGTTTACAGGGGGAAGGGGCGGGGGGGGGGTTGCCCTTG